>WEIS01009872.1:15581-33714 GCA_013389965.1 Todus mexicanus | reverse complement strand
TGCATTACTGGAAGGAGACTTTAAATAGGGGAAATCCTTTCCTTGAGTACACCAGACATTTGCACTCTGTTCTCGCTCTGATCTCACCAGGGCCAGTCTGCCAAGGCATCCAGGAGCTCAACTTGAGGAAGGGGTGCAGGGCCCCCCAGGCAGGCCAGCCTGGTTGTGCTTTCTGCCCTCTTGCAGCTCTGTGAGTCAGGCATCTGCAGCCACAAGGGTGTACACAGGCATCAGAGCAACTTAGTGCTATCATCTATCCACAGCAATAGTGTGAGGTAGGGAGCAGAAAGTGCTGTATCCTGCTAAGGAAACTTTGCTAGGTACGAGTAATTACTTACCCTGAAATTAGGCCAGAAAATACAACCTAATTGTGCTTGACATGAATTGCATGGTATTTCAAATACCTGACTATTTAAAACCTCTGGAGATTTTTGCTGACTGGAGCTAGCTAGAAATTAAATTTTATATTTTTACTGATTCTTGCATTATAGTTGTTGTTCTTAATTACTTGCAGTTAAAAAGCACTTTAAGATCAGCACTTTGTTATATAAATGTACATGGCCTGTCCTTCCAAGGACCCGTGGTCACCAAATACCTGTTGATGCCTCAGCAACTGCTAGCACAGAGAACCTAACATTTACCTGTGGGGTGGGGCCCACCTTGTCCAATGCTGGCTGGCTGTGTCAGCAGCACATTGAGCCCAAGCCTGTCCATCTGTCTGTGGTCAACGAAGAAAGAGGGACATTCAGAGGGCTATTTACTTCATCTCTCTTAAATGTTATTTCCAGACAAGCCATTCCCCAAAGGACTGTTTCTTGCCTTGCTGAATACAGGAGTCTAAGGGGCCACCCATCTGTGCTCTGTGGTTTAGAAGTACTAAAATGACCTGCAGGCCATCAGGGAAAGGTCTGTTGGTAAAGAAAATAACTAGATCTCTTCAAGCTCAGATCTTGCAAACTTGATTCACACACGTAGCCAGAACCTATTGTTTTTGGATCCTTGATTAAAATACAGTAAGACTGCAAGAGAAGGGAACTGAAAGATAGTGTTTTGTAATGTTAAAGGGACATATCAGAAATGTTGTAGAAATGTTGGCATAGCCTGGTAATCTAATTTCTTATATGCCAAGTAATTACATAAATGGATCATTTTGTAACTTACACCTGCTGAGAGATATAAATGTACATGTGTGGAATCAGGGCTGCCTGTAATTTTGTTCATGTCGTTTGGTTTCCTGCTACCTTGCAGACACCACACTAATAATATGCCCCATTAGATCCATATCATATTTTGCACTGAACTAAATCATGCTCGTTGTATCTACATAGAATAATCAAGATATAATATTTTTGTCTGGATAAATATATAACAAATGCACTCACAGAACACAGTTTTGATGAATAAGACCCTAAAGAGCTATATTAGCCACTGTAACACTTCAGTTGTAGTTTTCTTTGTTTTCCATGTTAAGTGTTTCAAAAAGGACATCCTAATAGGAGGATATACCTCCTCCAGAGATTCCCTGAGCAAGCTGTGACACATACATTTGCACAGTATCGAACATGTACATCTGAAAAATCAGAGATGCACCCTGTGTCCAGACTAGCAAACAAACTACTGAAAAATGTGTCCCGTTAATCTTTTGCAAATCACCACTAATCTTCTTCCCACTGTTTTTGAATACTCTCTCCTTTGGATTCCTCTGTACCTTATTGTTAACTGTTTGATCAAGCAAATGTAGCTCTGTCTGGTCATCATAGCTACCTCTTCATACTTCAAAGAAATGCCTTCATATTCTTCAGGAACATTATTTTCCACTATTTTGCAGTGTGCCTTATTTTTCTTTAATGAGTGGGTGAATAGAACATTCTGTACCAGCATGTAAAAGCCATAGACTGCAGAAGTTTGCTTGCTGCTTTAGTAAAGAATAAAAATGTTTTATTAGGGGGCTTGTTTTTCACATTTTCCTGAGATAAGAATACAGATTGTCAAACTGCAGTTTCAGGATAGGTAGATTAAAAGCTAGTCTTTATCCTTTCTTTGTAAGAGTGTACAAAAATAGTACGTGGCCACACATAACTGAAACTTCCTTAGAAGTGCTATTTCTTGTTCCTTAAAGAAATCCGGTATTCCTTTTGCTTATGAGACAGTACACTTATGTATGTTTAAGAAATGCAAACTAGTCTGTGTGTGATGCTTGCGAGAATGCATTCCTTCTGCATAGCACTCAGTGACAGGGAAACAAATTGCAAACACGCCTGTAGCTTCTGAATTACCTCTTGGGTTACATAAAGAAAAAATAATGTAAGATCAGTGTCTTACACTATGAATAATTATCAGATCCTGAAGCTTGCTGTCTATTCTTAAAAGAAGTGGCAGCAATCCAGCAGTAGAGCTATGCATGTGCTTAAAGCTACAGATGCAAATATTTCTTGTGATTTACAAGTGTACGTTTAAGTGCTTTTCCAGATAGGGGCCATAACCTCTTCTTGTTCCTGTTTCAAGACAGTTTGTACCACTCCCCGTCCTGTGCTTCTTCTCAAGAATTTTGCCAGGTGCTGCACATTCATGTCATTCAAGCTCTGAAGACAAGAGGTTAACCAAAACTAATTTGTGCAAATTAAGTCAGATAGGAAAGGGAGAAAATTGTTATTTGAAGCTGACAGACAATGTGGCTGCACTTTGGGAATGAAAGGGAAGTTTAAATAGGAAGCAGTGAGAGGAGATAAGAGAACACAGGTGTGCTGTATGTTACCTAGCAATGAAAACACTGATATGAGAATAGAGAATCCATTTGGAAAGGGTGAAAATATCTAGGCAGACATGTACTGAAAACAGCAGCAAACAATTCATAACTTTTCATCACAAATAATTCTGAAATTCCTTGTACATTTAACTGGTGAAAGTTGGACATCTCAGAACTGAAACCTGGCCATGACAGAATAGTTTAATACAAGTCTATGCAAAAAATAAATAATAATAATAATAATAAAATCTTTGGAAAGATAGAAGGTTGGAGCTTGGGGCGAAATCCAGCTTCTACTGAAAACAGGTCTTTCAACATTGCCTTCTTCTGGGCCAAAACCTCTTCTTGGATTTAAAGTTACATTTGAAGGACTGTAGCCATGGCTGAGTAGCAGCTAATGAACCTGGAAAACCACACTGAGCAGCAGGGGACGTGGCACAGATCTTTGTGGCTGGAACAGCACTGTCACCCATTTGTAATAATATTCTCAGTGAAGGAGAGCCCATCCTGGGTGACACCACCCTAAATGAGTTTCTTTTGTCCCCCTGGTAGACACGTGCAGGGATGTACCCCTTGGTGTGCTGTGCCTGTATCAGCAGTGTTTGGTTTGTTTTGCAGGTTTCTGTTTCCTCTGGTAGTCTCCTCCCAGGAAAGATATTAAAGCAAACCACATGCAGAAACTCTGGATAAAGGACCACATCAGGCTAACAAAATGGAAATGCTATATTGTATTATCCCCAAATTTACCAACAGTAAATTCTCTTTGGTTTCTTTGGAGCATCTGAGGAGGGACAGCTACAGAGTGTCTTTGGAGATTTCATTACCACAAGCAGAAAAGTTCATTATCATACCATGGAGTCTTTTTTAGCAAATCTGAGACATGCAAAGTGGTATTGAAAAGGTCATGCTGTTTAATGTAGGATAAATAAATATGATCTTATTTTAGTAAGAGTCAATCATATTTTAGTGTAGTTAAGGAAAAGACTGTGTCAAATGCCAGCATCTTTAGTAAGCAGATTTGTTTATTGTTTTATATATCTCACAGAGAGTAGAGAATTACTTTGCTTGAAGAAAAGTAGCAATAATATGTCAAAATAATATTAACATCTTCCTCAGATTTACCAGGCTTTTCTATTCCAAATGACTGAGTTTATAAAAACTGAAGTGAAGAAATCAATAAGAGGGAGCTTGATGATGTGAAGTCTAAGAGAGAAGAAAAACACTCAAAGTGCAGAAGCAGCAATACAGCTTGGCAATAAGGTAAATATATACTCCTTTACAGAGACCCAGTATGATAATACTATGATATTTTACAGTGAGTTGAAATGTCCTTAACAGGTAACCAAAAAGGGAGAAATTATTAATAAATTTATGAATCCATTCCTTATTCTCTTTCAAAAATATGATTGTATGTCTGAATATTTAAGGTGGAATATTCAACGCTCATGTGGTACAAACTTTTGAATCAGGTATTAAAATACTTTATTATTTTTATTATTTTTTAAATTATTATTTTATATTTATTTTATTATTTTTTATTATTATAGTTAGTTTCCAAACTAAACAACTCCAGAAAAACAGAACAGATGCTCTCTGGGATAAACAATCTGGGTCAATTTTGTAATTATGCATTTGCAAAAGAACCAGATCACTCTGTAGAATAAAATATTTTTTGGACTGTGTTCTTTGCTAGTCATTAAGCCAAGTGGCCTGCATGGCTCTGATGATGAGCTTTTTTGCCTTTCTGTTCTACAATATTCACTTCAGTGAACTTCATCATTCAGTTAACCTGCAAAAGATAGAAAGGGCAAACAAAGCCTATGTGGTTAGCCTGTATGTAACATGAGTAATGGGAATTATTTTTAAGAAGCCAGGAAGCTTAATGTTCATCTCAACAGGTTAGAGAATGCTCACCTAAAATTTTTATGAGAGCTGGTTTCTCTCAGTACACCAAAGGAAAGTAAATAATGTATGTGAAAAATTAAACTGTCCAATAAGCAAAAGTACACTAAAAAGACTTTACTGTTTGACTATTTTCCCTTTCACAGTTATATAAATAACAAGGGTAACAACAAATTTCCCTGATCTACTATTAATAAATTTTTGTTCATATGGGTAAACACCATAATAATATGGATAGGTGAGGTAGCAGTGTGCCTTCTATTGACCAGCAATGACTTTATTCACATGAGTTTCTCCTTGTGACTACAATCTAAGAAAATGTTTTCCAAATTTTAAAATTTATAGCCATTCCTTCAGTAACATAGCATTTAATTACTAAAAGGGTGTAATGTTTTGCTGCTTTCTACCAAAAACCTGTTATGGGCTTTGCCCTCATGAGACATACTCAGATATTCATTCTCTTATTGTAATGCTTGCTTTCATGTTTAGTCAATAACGACATTACAAAACCCACTAAAATGTTGCAGGTGTTCAGTTTCTAAAAGGTCAGTATTCAGAAAGGGGAAATAATATTCTATGATTCTATGAATATGCACTGTTTGGAAATACTGGGAAATGTGGATACTCTAAAATCTGGCCATGTCTAGAAAAGTAAGTTTCCTGACTACAATATAAAATCTTTAAATAGTTTGCTCTGTAAAGTTACAACTTGAGAGTTCAAAGAAATAACACATTTTAAATTATATATATTACATTTAAGCAACATTTCAGAATTAACAGAAATGTACAGTTGATGTTTCATTCTACAAAATCTCTCTCTCATTGTTTTCTTTGTCTCACACTTCTTGCCCTCCCTGTCACTGGTATAAGTGAACAAATCAAAATTTTAAAACGAGGAGGAAGACTTTTCCTTACTTGCCACCAGAAAAAAAGTTAATTGCTATTTTATTTTTTTTAGCATATTCTTCTTGTTAGTGATAGAAAAATAATATATTTGAAGATTCAAAATGCTGCTTTTTTTTTACACGAGTTCTACTTTTCACTCTTGTTTCCAGATGGGGAGAGGATATGGGGAGAATGAGAGAACATAAGTATTTGCCATTATTTCAATGTAAAAATGTAAAAAATTATTAAAATACTTTCCTGAATTTTCTAAAAGTAGTATTTCCCCACAGAACACTGTTATCACAATCTTTTTGAAACACTCTCATTTAAGATGCCAGACCTTCCAGCTAACACTTTTAACAAGTTTAAAGGCATTAGCTTCCATGCATAACATTCACTGAATTACTACACTTTAGGATTACAACCACAGACGACTTCAGGGTCTTGAGATGAGACTAATATGCAAGTTAAACACTTAAAAACAATAGCGTGGTCCTGAAGGTCCCAGAGAACTTCTGCCCAGCCTGAGGAGCACCCACCATTGGACCTTTTCCCTGGCAGCTTTATGTCAAGGTGGGATATCACTGGGTCCGCATCTGCAGAGCGGCTCCAATGGTGAGTGGGCCCACACAGGCTCAAACCACTTCAGTTTGTTTTAGTTCATGTCTCCTGCCTACAGGGAGGTCCATGCTGCCCTATATTTCTGGTTAAAAAAAAGGTCTGAAGTCAGATACAGCCTCGTAGCCTGAGTTTGACATGATTTATGGTGGTGATTTAAACCAGGCTTGTGCTGAATGGGGAGCAGGGCCTTGCCCTCAGGTAAGCTTTGAAGCAGTCATGCCAGGAAGCCCTTTCCTTTCTCCTGCTTGAGCTTCAGAGGAAGTAAAAAAACCCCAAACCAAACATGTAATCAATTAATAGAGTCCACCCTTACTAACCTAATGACCTCTGCAGACTCAAGGCGAGCTTTCTCTGCAGTTCTGTGCCTGAAGACCTGAAATGCAGACTATCCCTGTGGGAGCCTGTGACCTCTTTTTGGACTCTCCCCAGCTAATTCAACATCTCATGTAGCAAAAGATCCCTGTGCATCCGTTCATGCTCACAGCATAGCCAGGCTGTGAACTCCATCTAGACCGATTCTTGGGGCTGTCCTGCAGACTGGACTGGCTCTTCACTGAGCAGTGCTTACAACCCTGTTTCTAATTTGATTTCTTTTAATAAAGCAGCTCCAGTCATCTTTCCCCTTTCTGTTTATTATTTAAGTAATTTGTCAGATGCAGAAGCAAGGCCTGCTAGGGTAGAGTCTCCGTCAGATTGCTTCTGCTAGTGTAGTTCTAAAACAAATTTAAATAAGATTTTTTAATGATGTAAAAGGCCTCTGTTAGACATACACTAAAAAGTATGAAGAACTGCCTCCACCACAAACACGAGTCAGAGTGTGAAGTATTTTATGAGCTCAGTCAGTTTTAGGTCTGTGTGAAAATACAGCTTTATTCTTGGTGAACTGAACAGCATAAATAACCAAACTAATTCTTCAGGGAGAAGCCTGAAGCCTGAGAAAAGAAAAGCCACACAAATATAGGGTATGTCTTTTTAACATCATCTGTATCTACAGTATCTAGAATAGATAAATAAATATAGCTATGTTATATCAGGCAAAAGATATTTTGAAGAAGTTTTCTGCATGAAAACACTGAAAGATTAGTGAACATACATTAGAGAGGATATTTCAGTCTTAACTCCTGCACTTAATGAAATTAAATCCTTCCAACAACTATCCTCAGCATCTTCCCATAAATTTGATATAAACATCCCACCTCCATCTAGATTTAGAATAACACTGGAGAACTTTCTCCTTCTCTAGGACTAAAAAAAATTCATTTCCAAGATGTGATGGAAATCAATTTCCTCCATAGATTTCCTTTGCATTTGATACACCAAGCTAGAAATCTGCTTCAACAACAGGACTCGAACTATGTGTCTGCACAGGTCTGCAACATGGTATCCCTGTTGCCAGTATTTGGCCATGGGTTTTGTGCTGGGTTTACCACACCTCAGTGCTGAAGCCTGTCCAGTTTGTGTTGTCTGACCTGCCCACAGCTTCACTTTAACTTGCTTTAGCTGTAACTGCAGTTTTTCTTCTGACCAGATGCCTGTGGCCAATTTGGTTCATTTTGCTTATCACTGTAAGACACCACTACAGTTTTGAGGCTGCACAATAGTGATGCAATGAGAGATACTGCTGTGGTGGGACAGCGGAGGCTCTGGGATGTGCAAATGTGGGGTATGACACAGAGGAGTTCCAGCACTGGGTGAAAGGAGATGGGGCACAGGCTTGGCACCGGTGTCCCCACAGCTAAAGAAATGCAGACCTGGAGCTGGACAAAACTGGTTTTAGGGGCAACAAGAACAAAGAAACAGTATTTAGTATATGTACAAGGCTCTATGCTTAGCAAATTCAGATCTGATATGAAGCTCCGACTATTAAGAAAGAGTAAAAATGTAAAAGCATGTCAGCTAACATGTAAAAATGAACCCAAATAGTTCCTGGAGTGAGAAAGAACATTCTGTCCATGCAAACACCAAATCCCTCTGGCTGAAGGATGATAGATACCAACAACTCCCCATAACCTGCTCAGCACCTGAGAAAATGCAGCAGCCCTCAGACCCTGAGGAGATAGGAAGGGGTACAGCAGGAGAAGGGGTAGAAACTAAGGAGTGTGCATGTCACGGTTTTAGATGTGCTATTATTAGTATTACAATTCATACTTTTTTTGCATAGACATATTCTTTTGTTTTCTGTAATAATTGTACAGGGAGTAATAATGACTATTGAATTGGATTGCTAAGATTTCAATTACATTAATAAAAAAATCCTGTCTTTATACATAAGTTGTTTCCTCTTCGTCCATAAAACAAGATATTGAGCATAGCAACTAGCTTCACTAGCTGTAAGTTAAGCCACAAAAATATTACTGTTTCAGTACTGTTACAAACTGCTAGTTTAGTATGAAAGACTAAACACTCTTAAAACTTAAAAAGTGGTTTCAGCTGAAATTTCATTTGCATTTCACAAAACTGAAAAGAAATCGAAAGATCAGATTTTCATGTGTGCAAGCCAGCTTTGCTTTTTGGTTGTGTAGGAAAAGTAGAGCCTTGATTTCAGGCTCTGTTTCTAGGGCACATGATTTTCTTGAAAATCTAGGGTCTGGCAAGATAACACTTAGCCTAAGGGTAAAATGTTGCTCCATCTGAAGTCAGTGGGAATTTTGGCACTCATTCCTACTAAGGTTTCACCCAAGGGCATTTCACCCCAAACCCAAACCCTTCACCCAGAGAAGACCAGGAGGACACCAGAATGAGTCACAGTTGTCTGCTCAAGCTTGAGCCCACTCTTGGGACTGAGCATCACTGTCTCCCCTGTGTATTGCTGGAAGTCAAAGTACAAACACAGTCCACAAAAGTATTATGGCAACACACAGTAAGCTGGAGATGTTTTCTGGGGGATTTTCCAGCTGTGATATGGAGATACATATCGGTGCATTAGATCAGCTGATACTATAAAGCACATTATAAATAGAAAAGCAAAAAACCCCAAATAAACAAAAGCCCCAGTCAGCCAAGCAGACAACAAAACAAACCAAACAACCCTGAACTAAGAGGAACATATCACATGCAGCTATGACTAAGGAAAACAAGTGGTGATACTCTGAAATAACATTATTAGAGTTATGACTAACTCTATGGACCATTCTACGGAATGTCTGGAAGAGAAAGTGTAGACACCTGTGCCACAGCAGAGAAAACCACACTAGGTATGTATGTATACCTATATGTCTCATTAATTTCCTTTATATTGTGTGATATGCAGGAGTAACTTTGATTTAATTAAGCTTAAGGTTAAAACATGTTTACATGAGTATATATACATGAGGACGCTTCATAATAGTTGACCATAAACGTAGTATTTTAGTTTCCATACAAAGTATTTGGGGAAGGTTTTTGACCTATTTCTGTCAAGTTACATCATGTAAAGATATAAGTCTATAAACCAGGAATGAAGGAAATATGTATGACCTCCTCAAACTAAGTACACTTCAAACACCCAGGAAAGTTCCCATGTTGTTCTGAAGATAACTGGTGGGTTTGGACACCCAAAGTATGTGGCTCCATACAATGCTCTCCTGATTTCTGCTCAAGTATGTATGTGCCCAACATTACTTTTACTGCTTTGTCACATTAGCCTCTGGGTTTGTGTGCTTATGGACACAGAGTATGGATTCAATCTACCCAGCCTTATATTTTCTGAGAAATTAAATGCCTGGATCTGAATTATTTACTATTGGATCATTTTACAATCTGTTGAAAGTCACAGTTACTTCCAGAGGACAATTCCTCTTCCTCTGAAGGAGATCTTTAAGATAAATCATCCTCTACAAATACCTGCTTCTGTTAACCAGGCTCTGAAGGTGACTAGCTCAGACTGAGATGTCTAAAAGCTTACTTACTTAAGCCTAGGCAAGATGAATCCCTCTCAGAACCCGTATGTGGAGGCACACAATGTTTGTTTGTCAGTTCTTGCCTGTATCTAACCAGGAGGTGGTAAAACAATGTCACATGTTGGGTACAGCTGTAAAGCTTTCTGTGAATTGGACTGTTTGGCATTCTGTATCTATTGAATTTTGAATTTTATAGACTGATTACTGAAGTCAGATAATGATTTTGTAAACTAAAACTTTATTTTGGGGGGTTTGTTTGTTTACCCACAGAAGACTCATGTTCTAAGTGATTTTTCAGGACAAATATCCAGTCTTCTATGAAAACTTTCAGATGCATTAAAAAAAATATTGTGTGATGATAATCATATGAAAATCAATCCTCAATAAGTTATGTGATATGATAGAGCTGGAATAATATTAATGTTAAAAAAATCCTCTAATATCTGAACTTCTAAGTGGAAAATAGATCCGTGTGATCAACAGGGAAAATAGATCCCTATGATCAGTCAGAATTTTTAATGATGATTTTAGTTTCCATTGATGTTTTTAATTGCCTTTTAGTTTTTAAATTAACATATGAATGTTCTCATAACTAAAGCATATCTAATTAGCTGTGCTGTGAAAAGCATAGAAGAGACTCAAACCTTTGCAAATGGTCATCCTAATAACATTTTATTAGCATGTTTTTAACACGCACTCATTTTTGGCACATTTACTACGAAGTTTGTGTTATCCTGGGATGATTACCACCACTAAGCTAAATGCTATAAAACCATCTTTAAATGTAACAGTAAGCTTAACATAGCTGGAAAACATAATCTCTAGTTGGGAAGCTCATTTTATGGAGTAATTCAGGACATGGAAGCTGAGCTGAGGAATAACATCAGGACTGCTGCTTCCCTGTCAGATGGAAAACCTCAGGGGTTACACATTTGATCCCTGGGGGGAACGATACCAGCTCCTTTCAAGCCCATCCACTCCACAACGACTACAACAGCCTTGGAGGAGATTACAGCTCCCACTCTCCTGCCAGAGGAGTGGCTGTTGCAGCAGTAATGGAGAAAGAAATATCAGGACTGTGTTTGTGTGCAACGGGAAGTCAATAAGCAACATTAGGACCTGCTGCAGGCAGTAGACTGACAGAGGGTGTCGCACAAGGCTGTCACAGTTCCCCAGGTCCAGTCAGCAGCCAGGTGGCATGGGGAAACCCAGCAGGCACATGCACATACATATACAGCACACATATGCATAGAAGCATGGACAGACACACAGACCAACATGGACTGAAACACATCATACTTGCATAAAGCACAGAGAGTGCCAATGGCCTCATCGTGTTCTGCTCTCTGGCTGGTCAGGATGAAAACCCATCACGGGGAAATCTAGGTATGTAGGGAGCCCTGCGGTACTCAGATCTACACAAAGGCACACGAAGACACATATGCACTATGGCTCACTCCAGTAATGAGCCATAGATACCCAGTGCACCCAGTAGCTGGTCCCTGACTCACCTGGTTGCCCTGTTGCCTCATGCCCAGACACACACACACACACGCAAACTGGTCATTCTGGTAGCTGGTCCAGATTTAGCACTTAGCAGCAGTCAACTCCCAGACCTCACTGTCTGTCTAGTAACTAACTTGGACGCCCTGGTCCCTCTGGTATCTAACAAGTAGATCTAGCAGGTTCATGCCAAATGTGTCTGAGACTGGACTAACGTGGATGATTAGAGGGCAGAACCTGGAAATGAACTGGGGAGTTAAGTCATCTGACAGCATAGATGTACCTGAAGGAATCAGTACTCCAAAAACCAAACTTATCCACCTACATACAAAAGCTCATTTCTGTTGGAGAGCTAGTCCTAGCACAGTATGCAACTTTATTTAATTATTTATTTTTACTTTTAAAGTAGAAGCATTTACTCTTGTGTATTTATTAAGCAACTATTGCAGGAATTTTAGTACAATTACAGTTAATGATGGTTTCCATGTTATTATAAACAAGGAACGGTATCTGTAAAAGTAGCATACTTTAGGCTCCCTGAATTAAGTGAAAAATCGTAGACCATGACTATTACAAAGGCATGCAGGAAAGTTAATCAAATAAAGGTGGAATGTAAGTATGCTTGAACTGCAGGTTGATAAACACCATATGGGTGCTCTTACGCAGGAATAAAATGGCTTTCATTTTCTGTAGCTTAATTCTGTTTAAATTGCCGCAAACTCCAGCCTCTATATTCTGAGTGAAAACACATGTCTGAGGAGTTTAATATGCTTGAACTTGTGCCTGTTAACTTCACCACTTGATTATCCATGACTTTCCCAAGTCTCCTCACCCAAACGTGCCATTAAAATACGTTATTGCTCCTATTTACAAAGTGACTAAGCAAGCACAGCAGTGTGCTCCATGCAAGCTTCAGTTAGCTATGTGGAGCTCTTCTAATGGGTGCTTTCCCCCATGTTTGCATGTGTTTTAAGAACATAAACTTCCAAACACAGAAAGGGAACTAATGGGAAGAGTTCAAAGAAATCTGGCCCTTTTCTATGCACCTTTTCTGAATTTGTCCCAAGGGCACTGGAACCACGTCTTTCTCTTACATGAAAAAGATGCAAGAATGACAATGTACATCAAAAAAGACCATGGCAGACTAAAGCTTTAGTAAGAGTGCTGTTTTCTGGCCCTCAGCTCTACCAAACTCCTCAGGAACACAAGCTACAAGTTGTTCTGCTGCACCTTACCTACAGAATGCCCTTCACAATTCAGAGGAGAAATACTTTTTGATTAACACTTAGCATTGTTTAGTCCTAAATGTTTAATGTTTAGCACTGTGGCATATTTTTTACCATTTAAAAATATGGGAAGTAATAAAAATAATAATTTTAAAAAAATAATGAAAAGAACAGTAGTAAATGCAAGTTGATTCATAGCTGAGGTACCAGACTATTGCCCGAACTGTCTGGCATGCGTTTGATGTAAAGGATGATGAGAAAAATCTCATAACAGCTGTTTCATTTGTGTGCTCCTAAATAGGGCAAGAATATTCAGAGGATGTGCATCACCACTAAATAATTCACTCATTGCAGGTCTTGTTCTGTGGAGCACGAAGGTAATGTTGCCTTGATCTATTTTGGTGCAGACTGACATCAGCCATGGTTCCCCATCTGTGTCAGGAGTGCCTCTGGCAGCCCACAAACCACTTCCAAGGCCAGGTAGCCTCCCTCTTCCTATATGCATGCTAATTCAAATTGCCCAGGAACCATCTGCTCAAAGGCTATTACTTGTAGTTGTTCATGCAGACCTCTGCCCTATGGCTCAGCTCAGCCCATTACTGCCTAAGTGGCCTGATGGATCCCAGTTTCTGCCACTGCTGACTATTTGTAGCACCTGAGATTTGAGACGGAGGTGGTGGGAGGGTGGGCTGTGAGACTGGTGTCCCAGCGTGAGGGTATGCGGTAAGAGAAGATGTGGACAGCCACGGTAGAGCCAATATTTGGTGTCACCACCAGTAATGCCGGTCCAATCCAGGTGTGAGCTGCCCTGCTACACAGCAAAGATTTCAGAGTGCCTTTAAGCAACTGCTTAGAAAATAATTTAGAGGTAAATGAGAAAATCTGTGCCTCTATACAACTCTGGTATCTACACAGCTTCATATTTTCATTGTCTTCAAGGAAGTTTTACATTTGCTATGTAACCTAGAGGGGAAAAAAATCCAAACCTGTTTCCTTCAGATGGAAAAGTCTAAGCTCCGTGGATACTGTTGCTATAATACATCTTCATAACTCTGTAGCTGGACTCCAGGTTTCCTATGAAAATAAACCTTTGATGAGAAAAACTGAGATTTTTGGAAGCTCTAGAATTATATCAAGAAAACTACAGAATATTAGAATTATATCAAGAATTACACAATATTAGAATTATATCAAGAAAAGCACAGAGTGGCTTCACTTTTGCTAAATAATCTCCTAGGTTTCACTACTAAACCTTGCATCTCCTATTAAGTTTAGATTATTTAACTTGAACACATAAAACATTTAAAACTGTGCCAAGGTGTTGTGGGTGACCTCAAATTCAACTTCCAAGAAAAAGCAAATACGCAGGGAACTTATGCAAGAACTTCTTTCTGAACATTTCTGAACATATTATAATCAAGCACCTGGGAGAGAAGGCAAAAATGTAAAACACAGAGGGGAGCTGAGAGCATGAAGAGTTAAGAATATTTGCCATGATATCAGATATCTGGAAAAACTAAAGTGTTGTGGGAGTTCAGAAGTGTTGCATAGCTTGCTTCCTTATTTTTAGATTTCTTTACACTTCTGAGGATCTGGAAAACTTATAAAAGCTAAGACTACTTCAAAACATGCTTACTAGCTACTTAACGGGCAATTGCTATGTACTCTAACTGATATATGGGTCAAATGGATACACTTAATTTGGGAAGGAATCAAAATTTTAGGTGGGGCCTAGGTAACTACTTCTAAATTTCACCCTGAGTAGAGGCAACCACATGCACCTCCCTCCTAACTCATGGTTCCCCTCTCAGCACAGAGACATTGACGGGGCAGCAGGTCTGGGAAAACATGGAACAGTCAGGCTGCAGAGAGATCCCAATAGCTGCAGAGATTATATGGACGAATAATTTACAGCCTGTGCTCTCCCTGCCAGCCCCACATGCTGGAGGGGTGGGTTGCAAAGACCTCCTTCAAGAGAGTGGTGGAGGGCAGGTGCTACAGGGTGGTATCATCCACCAGTGCAAGCTGACCACCTGGATGCCACCCCAGGTCTAGCTTCAAAGAGAGCGGTGGCAGAGAGGGGCTGCCTGGCAGGTGTTTGCTCCTGTACCCCATGCTGTGGGGGCTTTCTGCCTTGAGCATGCTATCACCATGTCGCTTGCCCTCTCAGTCTTCCAGTAAATTGAGGCATTCTCCTGAGGATACCAACCTTTTGGTGTGTTTCTCACTATACCAACTCTCATGAGATAAAAATCTCAGGAGTGTTGTGGGACAGACTTTTGGGAATGCCTCTGGGACTTGCAAGCTTGCTTTCTGAAATCTCCAAAAGGGAAAACATGAGCCTGGGAGCCAGGACTTGGAACTGTCAACTGTATGCTCCACACAGGTTGCTTAGCCTTTGTGTGCTGTATTTTCCACCTCAGCAAGAGGAGGATTATAAATATTTCAGAAGGACATTATGTTGTTTCTTGTATTAATACTCATATTGCCCCTAAATGAGAGATGCCATATAAATATGAAGGTAGTGACAGGTGGTTATGTCAAGCACTAGGACAAATAGAGTGGAAAAGCTTTTAAAGGCTAATCCCAAATATGTACACGTGCATGCATGCAGGAAAAGGAAATCTCAACTTGCTCAGGACATTGCTGTAATTCTTGGGAGTTGTTGAGAATTAATGGAATTACCCATATGAATACCATGCAGCAATAAAGACTGGAAACAGTTAACAAGTCTGCCCACTCTGTTCCATGGCAGAAACATAAACTACATGCTCTCTGCATTCAAATGTGATGTTAAAAGACGTGGTGCGTAAGTTTGGATGTGTAGTTACAGAAAATTACTTCTGGAGTACAGGAATGTTAATTCACTGGTCAATCCTTCCCCAACATAGCATTTTAAAAAATTAACCTTCCCCCAGTACCAACTTCCTGATGAATATATGATTGACAAATGTTAATTTTATGATTTTTTTTACCTCTTGTAAATTACTATGAGTGCCTTGAATTGGGTGCAAATGCACACAATCTTTTTTTACAGTGACATAATTTTCTCTGAAGCTTTGAGCTCCTCTAAGTAACCACTTGACTAAAAATTATAACATGCTTGACTTTTCATATATAAAGGATAAATAGCTTGAGATATTCTGAAGCTGTATAAAAAGTGTGAGCAGTGCACACACTGATTTAATATCAGTATAAAACTAATCTTTGAAAAAATAGTGTTTTCTTAACATAAAAGTTCTTTTTTCCCTTTTTACTCTCTGAAAACAAAATAAGATAATAATACATAATGTTATGGTTATACCACTGTATTTACAGAGTGTTTTCATGTGGTTTTCTGTTACAGTTGTTACTTTAGAAAGAGCTGATGTGACTGACAGAGACTTTATGCATTATGACGAAATGAACTAATTGACTTTTAGGAGAAAAAGAGCAGAACAATTTATCCTAGTACTATATATCTTTTTCTGGGGAGAAAGGTCATGATGACAAAGTTACGAAATTGAAAAATGATGCAATTTTCCAAAACATGAAAAAACCCTCCTTCTCTTTGACAAACTTGTGACAAAGACGAGACTAAAACAAGCCTCCAGATACTCGATATTAATAGGCAGTGATGGACGATGAGGTTCCTGCTCTCCTCATGTGCAAGGGTGTTCTGGGTAAAGCAACACTACTGAAGTTGATACACTAAATTCCGTCTTTCATACACTTAATACTCACTTGCTCAGTGCTTTGATATTAATAGAGTTATTCTGGAGTTAATTGGGTTTAACTCAGAGGAAAATTGGACCCACTAGAATGAGCACTAACACAAAAGGCTTTGGAAGCAGGCCTGTGTTGCTGGTCAGAGAGATTAACAGCACAGAAGAAAAGGACCTCTTAGAAAGGAAGAAGAACAGAAGGGTGTTGCAGAGGAAACTTGCCCACTCTTTTGAATTTGCAGCTGTATCACACACTGCGATAGGGAGGCACTCAGCACCACTCTCCATCAACTCCAGAAATAGAATTATTTTGGTTGGAAGAGACTTTTAAGACTGTAAGTCCAACCACTAACCCAGCGTTGCTAGAACATCACCAAACCCTGTCTCTCAGCACCACATCTACATACCTTTTAAATACCTCCACGGATGATGACTCCACCACTTCCCTGGGTATCCTGTTCCAGGACTTTACAACCTTTTCTGTGAAGAAATATNAAAAAAAAAAAGAGAGACATCCAGGAAAATACCTTTTATTGTATGTTGTTTAAATATCTCTCTCCAAGTTAAAAGATTACATCATTTCTAGCTTCTCATGGTAACATTGGATCAGTTGGTCAAAATAATTTTTATGATCTCAAATCAAGAATGATGCCAGCAGCTAGACCCTAAATTCATTCCATGGTTATTGTGTGCATTTGCGTAGTAATTGCATTTACAGTACAGTATGCAAGCCCATTTAAAGTGCCCCTAATAAAATTAATCCGTAAGACTTTTATATCCTTCAAATATATGCATATTAACCAGCAAAGTTTTATCTCTCACATACTGACTCATTTCCTTCTTCAGTAAATGATCACTGCGCAACCCATTGAGTTTCTTCATGATTATTGGCAGCACTAAGAATGATTTCTTGCACTAACAATAACACAGGTGTCATGGAAATGGGGATACATTCATGTTGCTTTATACATTTGTGAAGAATTTAGCCTGTAATTACTGGAGATGGTGACGGTAATTTTCTGTAAAGTGCAGAAGGCCATGTCAGATATAAAACCTGCTCAACATTTTCCCTTGTTGAGCTGTTACTTTTTCTCTCCTTGACTGAAAGGAAAAAAAATGGATGGTTGGTAATATTTCAAATGCATTACATTAAGTTCATCTCAGACTTTTTGCTATCATTGCACCAGGGAGTACATTTCCTCTTGATATGAACTATGGCCAAAGGCCATACTTTTGTGGTGTCTAAGGCACATTGCATGGTCTTGCTTAGCAAATACTGCTGCTGGCTGCCAAAACTCTTTTGTTAAAACAAAGATGCATCATGGTCATTCGGGCTGTGATGCCTAGTCAAGTCATTCTAAAATTATCTCTGAAGACTGGAGAAGCATTTGTACCTCCTTCTCTACAGAATTTGCCTGTGCACAGGCAGCTTTCCTCTACTGTCTGACACACANTTGGTTGGAAGAGACTTTTAAGACTGTAAGTCCAACCACTAACCCAGCGTTGCTAGAACATCACCAAACCCTGTCTCTCAGCACCACATCTACATACCTTTTAAATACCTCCACGGATGATGACTCCACCACTTCCCTGGGTATCCTGTTCCAGGACTTTACAACCTTTTCTGTGAAGAAATATTTTCTAATGTTCAACCTAAACCTCCTCTGG
>WEIS01009870.1:924-26955 GCA_013389965.1 Todus mexicanus | reverse complement strand
GAGAGAGAGAGAAATCAATTCCACAAGTTTTGGAGAATGTAAGACTGTGCCAAGAATGTATCTGTGTCTTGTGATGTCTTGTTCTGGTGTCATTGCTGTTCTGTGGCGGGGGGCTCTTCATCACCAAGGGAGTCTGGCAGGGCTGTACACCAAGGTTAGCCATGAAGGAACAAAGCACTGGCTTTACTGTGTACTGGCTAGTGGCGGATTTCATAGGCGGCGGTTGGGGGGAGGGTGGTATCATGTTCTCATCTTGTTCATGAGTTTGCCCGTGTCGACAGGGCTGTGGCACTCGCCTCTCCTTCCATTCCTCCTCACTGCCCCAGCAGAACTCTTCTTACCACTTTTGCAGCATGCTCCAAATGGTCTGGTTTAATTCAGGACAAGCCAACTGGCAAATTTTACCCCATTTGCCTACATACGTTTTTTTTCAGAAAGAATCAGACATGCTTGAGACCAGGTCAAGGTGTAAAGATGCAATGAGTGACTCCTGGCGGCTGTTTTTCATTTGTTTTCACAGTTTCAGCACCACTGTGAATTTTTCCCTTGAAGTAAGGGAAGTGGCTCCTCTGAGTAATGGAGAACTGACTAATGGAGAACTTAAAGTAATTCTCCAGCAAGGAGAGCCTCAGGGGGGTCCCACCTCAGCTCAGAGGTGTTTGGGGTTTCCTAGGCCATGCCAGGGAATCACCAGACTGCAGAGTGGCCACTAAAAGCGGTAAAAAGAGTTTTGTTCTGTTTGTCTTCACGCTATGTAAATGTGTGTTATCTGTATGTTTGTTGTATCTGTGTGTCACCTCCCCGTAATCCTTCCAGCAGAAGGAGTGTTACGTGAATGGACTTACTTCTTGGGTACAGACATGGGGGTTTGTTGCTTTGGTTTGACACTGCCATTAGCCCTTGGCATGATGTTCTCTCCAGTAGCCGTTAATGGGCTAGCTGGTACCCAAACTGGGAACGTAAGGCATCGTTCAGTGAGACTGGAGAGTTGACAAATGGGAAGGTGTTGAGAGAAGCTGAGGAAACGGGCCCACGCTGGAGCTCTCTGCACAAGCCTTTTTGCCTGTGACAGATCCAACACACTATTAATTGCTTGGGGCCAGCCTTTGCCAAAAAGCCTTCAAAGTGCTGGACACACACTTCGAAATGTCTGCTCTTCATGTTCCCCCTCACTGACAGCGCTGACAGACACCAGTTAATTCATTGTCTAAGTTCTGCTGTTGTGCCACTTATCTGTATGGTGGCGAGCTCCCTTCAGCTGGCTCACCTGAGCAGATGAACCACTCAGGCTTCCAGCGTGTCCATCACCTGCTTATTCTGTAGTTGTACCCCGACAAAAGTCAGCCTCTAGTTCAGTAAGGTAATGTGCATGGGTCTTAAGCGTAGTTTATAACTGCAAGTAATTAAAATGTGAAAATGTGATCTATGAAATCAGTTTGAATGGAAATGTCAAAGCAGATATCTGTGCCTTGGCACTCACCTGCTCTTTTAATTTTTAACATTCCCAGGTCTTAAACTCATATTATATGTTAAACCTGTTGAGTCATTGAAGAGAGAGCATCAGAGCTAACCAGAAGTCTTAAGACTGAAAAGCACCAGATGAGTAGACCCAAACCTTCGCCCAACAGGCACCGACAGTGTAAAATGCAGTTAGGGCTCAGTCTGACACTCACTGTTGTCAATGGAAAACAACCAGTTTATCTGCTTGTAGACACAGAAACCTAGATGACATTTCATGAAATGTTTCATGTTGCAATCCCATATCGGAGTATGCACTTCTTTAAATTAAATCCCGGAATGATATACTTTGGTATCTTTACTAGAGATATAGGCAGCTGACTTGTAAAGGAATAGCTTTTTTTAAAAAAAAAATCTTTAATTATAAATTTTGGGAGGGGATCATTACAAAATTAGTCAATGTTACAGATACTAACTAATAAATGTTAAATGAACCCGAAGTTGTCTTCTGATGTGATTTAATGTTAGCAATTAATTTTGCATTTTTTAAAAAAAGAGATGAAAGCAAGCATGAATAAGTTAATATAAAACATTACTGTTCAACCGCACTTCAAGGTTAGCACTTCACTGTATGTAATATTCATCGTAAAAACTGGTGTTCCATACTAATGAGTAGGTAAGGCTGGGCTTTTTTGTGTTTCCAGCTGGTTTTATCTGTTCAGTAGTTTTACAGAGCCTGTACGCAAGCAAGCGAGAATCAGGAGAGCTTCATTGTTTCCAGTGGAGCTCTTCTGCTTTACACCAACTGGGGATCTGTCCTGTAGTTAATTAAAGCAGTGTCAGTAGGCAGAGAGCAAACTATGCTTGTGAAAGTTAATTAAACAGTAGAAGTCATAACAAGTGGCTCTTTTGTCTCCCATGAAAGAGGCGGCAGCTGTATTGTTTCTGGCAGAGTAATTCTCTGTTGTACACATTTATTTATTGATGATTTGGAAGAGGCTCTTGTACTGGGTAATGATGCTAATATTGATGGAAGGAAATATAGTGATAAACAAATGGCGAGTTGCAGTTAGATACCTAGGAAGTAGAAACCACTGTGTATTTTTAGTAGTGATTTAAATAATCCTTTGGGATTTAAAGTTATAAATGTTCTTAATTATGTCTAAAAAATTCAAGACCACCTCATTTAAGGAATAAAATTGCGCAGCAGATCCCTCTACATGTACATCAGAGTAGTCCTGATTTGGGTGTAAAGGTGTGGATTTTGCTTTAAAATTATTGTTTTTCTTCTTTCCCTTCAGTCCCAGATTACCAAGAGCAGGATATCTTTCTATGGAGAAAGGAAACCGGTTTTGGATTTAGGATTCTAGGTGGAAATGAGCCTGGAGAACCTGTGAGTATATCTAGAAGTGGTCATGCTTTAGCTCACGACATCTTCCAGAGTGATGACAGAAGCACGTACAGGTGTGCAGAACTGCACTGTAGCATCTCAGTTAAAATAGCTAGTGGACATGTATTTACATCCTTCAATGCCTCCCCACCCTCACTCCGAAAAACAATCCAAAACTCATGTTATTGAAATGGATTTGCTTTCCCCTGTTATTCCTTGGTTTTATGATAACCCAGTTGAAAACACGTAAGTTTGAAATCACCTGACCAGTGAGGAAAGGATGTCCTGATCAGGTTTGCACGTTTGATCTCAGAGTGTCAGAGTTTTCTATTTTCTCCATTCCCTCCTTAAATTTGCTTAATTTCTTTACTGTAAGTCCAGCACCTGTGGAATGTGGTGGACTTTCATGTGTTGCACAGGTCAAATCTAGATAGTGGCAGCAGAAATTTCCACGTATTTCCCTGACAAAATGATTTCACTCATTTATGGAGAGGCCATGAATTCCTCTCATGTTACAGTAAACCTATAGAACTCACTGAAGATAAACCAAGACTGAGTTGGTGGACAGGCAATTGGCAAGGAGCTTGTAAACCCTAGAGGCGAGTGAAGGGATAACTCAATCTCAGCTTCTCTGACAAGACCCTCAGTGCTTTTAAACATCTTCCTCTCTGGTCACTGTCTGGTTGAACACGTTTCCTAAGGCTATCTGTTATTAGAGTGAATGAACTGCCTACAGAAACGACATGTCAATTAACCACGATTTCACAGTGTGACTGTGTTCACATGGAGATGCTTTCACAGGAGCAACTCTCCTGACCAGTAGATATTTGTCAACAATTTCTTATCCCTACTAAATTGGGTTTAACTACCAGTGCCCCTTGCTTCCAGCTGACTGTCGAGCTAGTTCACATTTATCACTATATCCTTCCTTCCGTCCTCCTTCCGTCCTTCCTTCCATCCTTCCTTCCGTCCTTCCTTCCGTCCTTACGTTCTTCCTTATGTTCTTCCTTACGTCCTTCCTTACGTCCTTCCTTCCTTACGTTCTTCGTTACGTCCTTCCTTCTGTCCGTCCTTCCTTCTGTCCGTCCTTCCTTCTGTCCATCCTTCCTTCTGTCTGTCCTTTCTTCTGTCCGTCCTTCCTTACGTTCTTCCTTATGTCCTTCCTTCCTTACGCCCTTTCTTCCGTCCTTCCTTTCTTCCGTCTGTCCGTCCTTCCTTCCGTCTTTCCTTCCTTCTGTCGTTCTTTCCATCAGATTTACATCGGTCACATTGTACCGCTGGGTGCTGCTGACGCCGATGGCCGCCTGAGATCTGGTGATGAACTGATCTGCGTGGATGGGACGCCTGTTGTTGGGAAATCGCACCAGCTTGTTGTCCAGCTTATGCAACAGGCAGCCAAACAAGGTCACGTCAATCTGACCGTCAGGCGCAAAGTGGTTTACACAGGTAGGCTGCAATGTCGCTCTGCAGGGGTAGATTTTCTTGCCAGACTCCATCTGTTCAGCAAACGGTTTTAAAAAAACCAACCCTCTTCCTTGTAATACTGGGAAAACTCAAGGGATGCAGTGTTATTCTGTCTCTTTTGTGTATTTTTAGTCTTTTTCATTCTTGATCAAATACATTTAAAATATTTTGTTTCCAGCCAAGCCTCTCTCAATCTCAGTTCGTTTCCCCAGTCTTCATGAAGATTTCTGATAAAAGCAGGGAACTAGTGAGTTGCAACATAGCATTTTTAGTTTGACTCACATAGCAACAGACACTTTATTTGACTGCCTGTCTTCTATTTACTTCCCAAAATAATTGTGCTGCCTGATAGTCACTCTTAAACTGGGAGTGGGGGAAAAAACACTGCAGAGTCCACAGGGGAGGCAAGGGCAGAGAGTGAGCGAGGACCTTGGTGTGTGGTGGCTGATAGCCCAGGCTCAGAAGAAGCTTCAACTGAGGTTGCAACATGTAGTCTGCTAACGGCAGGATGCAAAATCATGTAAGCATCATTGGTTCTGGTGGTGCAGGGTGTGCTTGTTTGTCGTAACAGAGATTTCTGGATGCTGTTATTGTAGGCATTGTGTGTGGACAAGTGTATGGTCTAAATGGACAAAACAGAAGCTGGCAGAAAGACAAAGATGCAGAGGGAAGTGACACTGCGTGGTGGCACCCAGCTTAGTGACAGAAAAATGTCCTGCTAGCAAAGAAAATCAAGACACGAGTGTGAGCTTCCTAAATGACGTGACTTTATGCTTGATATTGGAGAGCAACAGTGGAGTGCTGCCTCTTCTTGTGAGTCGAAAGAAAGTATATAGCTCTTCAAGTTTAGGCATCAGCAGAAAAGTCGGCAGTGATGAACTTTCATCTTAAGCCGCATAAAAATAACGTTCAGGTTGGAAATTAGGCCCCCAGTAGAAGTTAGGACTAGAACAGCACCTCTAAAGTAGCTCTGTATTCTTATCCGGGGCTGAGCAACTTCCACACAGTGTTAAATATCCGTTCACTTCTCATTTCTTTCCCTCTTTTCATCATGGATTAAATGCCGGGTTATGTCTCTGGTTATGTCTCTACTCTAATAGCCTCTCTCATTCCTGACAGAGGGCTACCAGTGTCAGAGAAGCTTTAGGAGA
This sequence comes from Todus mexicanus, assembly GCA_013389965.1. NCBI lineage: Eukaryota > Metazoa > Chordata > Aves > Coraciiformes > Todidae > Todus > Todus mexicanus. The sequence continues at coordinate 21,492 of WEIS01009870.1, read as the reverse complement.
TGAGTGTTGGGAGGAAGGGGAAGGGCAGCTGAAGTTTGATATTGTTTTTGTGCATAGATTTTTCTATGCAGTTTTACAGCCTCCAGGCGGGAAATAGCCATAAAAGATTTAGATGCAGGAGAGATCTCTTGATATTTCATTCAGGGGCTTGTTACTCCAGACTGAGCTATTTCTGAATCATTTCAAATGTGGACACTTACTCTAGGATGAATTATTCAGGATCCCTTCTTGCACCTTGTATTTGCAGGCTTTTAAATTTCAGCATAACTTTGTAGAGAATCCTCTTCCTGAATTTTGGTCCCTTATTCCTCCTGTCATCTGTGTGCCAGTAGGAAAAGATTATTCCCCTAAATGCATGCTCCATGTCTTGAGATTCATGCAGGGTTAAGTTTATACTCCTGTGTTCCTATAGATTCATGTAAGTGCAGACAGGTACTTCAATAATATTTTAAAGCTCGTTTTCTTTGGATCATGAGATGCAGGTTTAGATTCTATTTGGCATTCATTTTCTCATTGTTGCTTTTAAGATCTTCAACTTAATTTCGATCCACCAAATTGGACAAGTGACCTGATTAGTGGAGGCAGCCATTCAGCAGAGACAAGTACAATATGCTGCTCTCAACTGTGCAAATGGACTGTGTGGAGAGCTGGCTGAGTAACAAGAAGTGAAAGCTATTGTGGGCCATGAGCTTTAACCTGAGGTTGGCTCAGGTGAAGAAAAACACTGTGCTAGGATATAGGCAGGGGGGAACTCTTCTGATTTCCCAGCAGATGATGGCTTAGCTGCAATACAGTCCGCCACTGTAAGAAAGACATGTTTGAGTTAGATAGAGCCCAACTGAAGGAAGTTCAGAGGACGAACGAGAATAAGGAGAGCTCTAAAATACATGGTCTGCAGGAAATACTGAACAAATTGGGATTGTTTAGCCTGAAGCAGAGAAGGGGGAGGAGATGTTCAACTCCCCAAGACTATAACAGGCTGCTGCAAAGACAAAGGGAATAATATGTTCTCCATATGCCTGCTAGATAGAACTAGAAATAATAGCCTTATGTTGCAGTGAGGAAGATTTAAGTTAGATATTGCAACCAATAGATTGCCAGGGGAGATATTTAACAGCTGATTAGGCAAACATCTGTCAGGACTGCCAGTCAGTATAGTTGGCCCTGACCTGAGCAGAGTGTGGACTAAGTGATTTTTTTGAGATTTCTTCAAGCCTTCGTAGCTGATTAGATTTTAAACTAATACCACTTGCAACTTCAGTTGCGGTTAAACAGTTGTTGAATATTAGTATTAATAATGTTTAATGGTTTCACCCCAACTGTGACAGACTGGACAGATGACAGTTGCTGATTCTTCTATCCACAAAAGCTTGATTCACAAGTTGTGTGATTGTTTTTGGTATTGCTGGATACCTCTTTGATATTGCTCTCTCTCCTCGTGGCCTGGGCACATATAGACGGTGATACGTATATAACTGAAGTGGGGATGGGATATCTAAAGGAGGCACCTCTGAACTAATGTAACCCAGATTTAAAGTGCCCCAGAGCATCCAAGCACGCAGCAGTGCACTGGGTTAACTGCTCTGCTGCTGTAGTTTGGCAGAGAAAGGCTTTGGCTGTGTGATTGTATGGAGAGGGTGAGCAGGTGTGGTCAGTGCTGTCACTGAGCAGAGCTGCTGGTGGTGACATCCGAAAGGAGACAGAGCCCTTGGTCATCATTGCCGTGATTTATAAACTACAGCAAGTAATTTGCATTTTGCCTCTTTTTTTTTACCTTTCTCTCAGTGGACAGCACTTTTCAAGCACTAAACAGTGTAGCCTGCTCAGACACTCTCCTTTTTCCTCCTCTCCAGTTCCCAAGGCAGAGAATGAAGTCCCATCCCCAGCTTCTTCTCACCACAGCAGCAACCAGCCAGCCTCGCTGACGGAGGAGAAGCGAACACCACAGGGCAGCCAGAACTCCCTCAACACTGTCAGCTCGGGCAGCGGCAGCACCAGTGGCATTGGCAGCGGTGGTGGTGGGGGCAGCGGTGTCGTCAGTACCGTGGTCCAGCCCTACGATGTGGAGATCCGCCGTGGTGAAAATGAGGGCTTTGGCTTCGTCATTGTCTCATCGGTGAGCAGGCCGGAGGCAGGGACGACATTCGGTAAGTCTTGGGTTTTTTCAATGCGCCTCAAATGAGATGCAGGTTTGAGTGCTGCAGCGCAAGGAGGCGAGTGGGGATCTGTTTAATTAAAAGTTGTGAGCATGCCCTAATTTATGTAATTAATAGCTTAATTGGAGGCTAAGGCTTGGTAGGTGTTTGCCTCCTGGGTTTTGTTCAGCACTGAGTGGAGAAGAGCAAAACGAGAAATCCCAACCTGAAGAGGAGAAATGCCACCAGTGGTGATTGCTGATCCTCACCAAAGCTCCAGCTCTCCCTGCTAGCTGAGTGCCTCTTGGGGATCAGCTCTCAGAAGAGCAGCCGGGGATCCCCCCAGCGATGCTGTTTGCTAATGCAGAAATAGAGCAGGTGGAATGAAATATGTCTTCCTGATGGTGGAATTGAGCCAGTCGATTTAAAAGCGGTAATGCTTAAACTGATTAACTTCTCTTTGGCAATCAGGGTTATTCTGAGCCTCATTATGGAGTGAGCATGCTGATAGCTGGGAAGTTTTAATTAATAGTGCTTGCTGGTGAGACATAGAATGTTAAAAAACCAGGATGTTTTTTTGACTCATTCCACCTCTTCGCAAATCCATTTCTTCAGAGTAGGAGGAAGCGAAGTTCATGCAATGTCACACTTAATATCCTGCCCTAGTAGAAGAGGTCATGGTGTTTTTCTGAAGGCAGCCCTGTCTGCTACACAGACACCCGTTTCCAGGCGTTGCTGCAAAAAAAGCGTACATAAGCTGGTTTTGCAAGTACGCACAGAACAGCCTGCTCTGGAACAGAAATGTCACTGCAAGGGGGAAACCAGGCAGAGATGCTATTTTCTTCCCTTGCCATTTTCTCCAAAAAGGCCAGAGGCAGAATCCACTTATATTTGTAGGGCAAAAAGGTGTTCCCTCCCTGTTAGTCTGTGGCATGTGAAAGGGATGGAAGGGGAAAGAATGACAGAACTGGTGCCTTGGGCATCTTCATGCTACCTCTCAGAGCAGGGTTGTGATTTGCAGACAAAATACATTGCAGTCTCCCCATACAGCTTGAGTCTTCCTGGGGCATGCAAGCATATATGGCAAGAAGGTGGCCTTCCCCACTTTTTCCTAGGCTTTTTTTCCTGAAATTTCCTACTGTTGCCCATCAGTGATGCCCTTACTAATACAGCAAGGGAGCATCACCTCCTTTACTAGTATTGATGTGGAACGGGCTGTTTCTAACATTGCTCTGGGCAGTCACGACAGCAGAAATTTCCGGGGGGCAACACCTAGCACAGAGCTGGTGCGTCGAGTTCTGTGAGTTCTCAGGAGCTTGGCTACCTTGCAGTGTCCTTGCTACTGGGAACTGCTCTTTCAGAACAGGTATTTTGGTGCCACAACACAACAGCGTAGCATATTCTAGCTTAAACTGAACTCAGTGTAAACCACAAGGAGAGCTTTTATCTTTGAAGGTATTTGTGAATGTGTGTAAATAACTTTTACTGTATGAGGACTATGCTCTAACTCTTTTCTGCAGAGAAACCTTGACCTGGTGTTGTAAGGAGTTGTGTTTGCTTTAGCCCAAGATACTCGCTAACTGGAAGTTTTCTGTGCAGGGGCTCCTCATGGAGATCTGTTGATCTGTGACTGTTTTTCCTTTAATTTTTTTCAAGTGTATTCAGCTTTTTCCTAATACTCTGCATGAGATGTGTTCCCTCTGCTGCGTGGTGCTTGCTTTGGACCTGCTTTGTAGTTCGTTGTTGATTTTTTTTCTTTCATGGGTAGTATTTAGAGATGGGCCAAACTGGTTCTAAAACTCACCTTGGTCACTTTGGTGTGGGCTCTGTCATCTGTGTTCAGTGGGTTGGATAGAGTTGGAACTCATACCCACAAACTAGCCTTTAAACTGAATGGGGCTTTGTATTTATTTGTATTTGGGGAAAGAGAAACTTTCTGACATGACAGTAACAGAAGAAAAAAAAGTCTCCCTGACATTGCAACTAATACTGACACTTTCTGCCAGTTTTCATTGCATCTTTCCAACCTCATTCTCTCACCTCACATTCCTTTTTTTAGCCTTCTCTTCTTTATGGTCTTTCTAGTGTTGTCAGATGTGTAGCAATGTATATCTCTAAAACTACTAATCAAATAAAGACTGCAGCACAGCTGGGAAAGTGCATCTTGAGGGTGAATGTATTGTGGATGCTAAGGATGAGATGTCCACTCTGTGTACCTCGTGGTTTTAATCACGTGCTGCATGCCCAAGGGCCTCTTGCCTGTGCGAAGAAGCCGTACAAAAGCCCCGTGGCTTTGTCAAAGTGAAGTTGTGTATCCTGTGTGTCCCAATTCTGCATTTTATGAACGGCTTCGTGGTTTTGGGACAAACATTTGCATGGAACAGGACGAGAATTTTGTCTCCAAAACACATTCATCCTGAAGTGTTCTTGCTCTGTGTCAGATATCTCAGTGGTTTTGTGTGTGGTTTTAGAGGTATTGAAGTGAGAAGGTCCTTATCCCTTCCCTGCTCCCACCCTGATGCCATCGAAGATCATAAAATGGGAAGGATTAACAGAGGCTGAGGTGGATGCCTGCACCAAACAGGTTACCTTTGTCAGTCTTGGCCCATCTGTAGTGATCCTGTACCTTCCCTGGTAGTACCTTTAGTCATGATGAAAGGAAACCATTTCATGTTGCTTCCCCGTGCAGCGCTGATAGACTGGATCCTCATGGTAGAAAGGGAGTCGTGCTCCCTCCTAGGCCTAGAATGATTTTATCTTTCTGAATTGAGAAAGAACAAAACATTGGCAGAAGCTTGAACAGCAGCTGACTTAGAGAAGGAGGAGGGATGCTGACACCAGTGTAATCTTGGAGCAGGAAGGTTGTGTTTCCTACAGTTTCAACTCTTTTGGCTTAAAAATAAAATCAGGACCTGGGTTATGGTGGGGCTGCTCAGTGCAGTTATAGTCTATAAAAATCTCACCACTTATTAACAGAAATCAAGGTGGGGGGAGTTTTGAGTGATTAACAAAACACATTTTTGTAAAAGAAGTATTGTGGCCTTGTACTAGTTGATTGCCAATGTTTTGAACACTGGCAGCAAAGCTATCCTATAATAACTTTTGCTTGATGCATTAATTAATTAACCCTTAACCTTCTCTTTCCCTTTTCAACCCTTTTTCTCCTTTTCCCCTTCACCATATTCCCACATATGTAAACAATTTAAAAACCAAAACCAAAACCAAACAAAACAAAAAACAACCCCCAAACCAATACAAAAGCGGGAAATGCATGTGTGGCCATGCCTCACAAAATAGGTCGGATAATTGAAGGGAGTCCCGCTGACCGCTGTGGCAAGCTGAAAGTAGGCGATCGGATCTTGGCTGTGAATGGGTGCTCCATCACCAACAAGTCGCATTCAGACATCGTCAACCTCATTAAGGAAGCGGGAAACACCGTTACCCTGCGCATCATTCCAGGAGATGGTAAAGTATATGTTTCCTGCTGTCTTATCTGACCCCCTTGTTGTTCCCCCACCCCCTGGGCTTTTTGCATTAGTTGGAGCTGCAAAGTCATGGAAGACTCAATTTCCACTCCCACTTTGGGAATTAGCAGTGAGGGACATTCCGAGTCTTCCATAGCATTATTTTTTGTTTCTTTCTGTACAAATAGGAGTTCTGGTTTTAAACAGGGAGGTGCTGATTTTGCATTAAAAAATAGGATTGCATTCTGTCATGTTCCTCCATGTATCTCCTTAAAATGATCTGTAAATTTGTTGCATATCTTGGCGCACTTTGATTTGGTTTTAGGTTAATGATAATACAGCTTTAGAATATTTGGGAATCACTTGTTAATATGTGAGATGCCTGGAGCTTTGTGTATACACAAGCAAGCTGTAGAGTAAAGAGATCACACAAAGGGATAAACACTTGGTCATGTTTTAAGCTGTTAGAAAGAAGATTTGTTTTTATTCTGAGTAAGTTGCTTTGGGAGCGAGTGCAGTACATTTTCAAATGAGTTTGTTGAACAGCAATGGCTCTGGAGCTGCAGTGCACTTGCAGCTGATTGTTGTAAGAGTTTCCCTAGATGGGATCTCACTGTTGCAGATCAGAGGGAGCGAGCAGGATCCCTGATAATATGTTGACACTTGGTACTGATTTCAGGTACTGAACCATTTACTAAAAATCTGTGTTGCATATCAGTTTCATTAAGTTGATCCCTAGCTGCGATACCAAATAGGAACAGACCAGAAACGTACGTAAAGTATCTGTAAGAGAATTAAAATGGTCGTGGTTCTGAATTCTGAGTATTTTGTTTGCTCGTTGTCCTGCTCTGCCAGGGATGGGTTCATAGTGAGAACTCATTAGGCAGAAATCTTTTTCAACTGAATCCACAGTGATCAGAGTTGATGGCTCAGATACAGTGCTAATGAGCATTTATCAGGATTGCACAGGACATTATTTGCACTCAGTTAAATATAGAGAACATGTGATTCAGATGGAAAGAAAGGTAGAGAAGGTCTGGCTGAATTGAACCTGATACCTGTAAAACAGAATGAAGAAGGTACATGATGTGATTTCCAGTGAGACACATTCGGTAGTTGCTAACTCCCGTGCTTTCTAATCTGAAACTTGGAACTGATGACCCCACAGAGCATGGTTATGCTGTTTAGTTAGAAGATAAAAATAGGCCAGGATGAGAAATGATCTGGTTATAAATTATTTCTGTTTACAACGATCTATTTTGTAGAAAGGCTTTATTTTCCTACTGTTTAGTAGCTACCAGGTCAAATGGTATAGGATCCTTTGCTGCTTCCCGTAAATTGAGTGTTCATGAATAATGAAACGGCTGTGAGTCAGGCTGATGTCTGAGCTGGCCTCTGCGCACCAGTTTGAGAAGGTAAACTGGGAGAAAAATTGTTCATTGCTTGTATTATTTTGGTATCTGATGAAAATCAAGGAAACTGAATCTTTGAATAAATAAATTATTTTTAAAGGCAAAATTATGTAAGAAATAACTAACTCGTGAATGATTTAAGAATTTTTGAAGAATATAGCCTCCTGCCATGAATGCCCAGCCAGTCTTGTTCATGCAAATAGGTGTACAAAATAGCAGCCTAAATTGCTAAAGTTAGGAGGGGAACCTGCACTGGTGACTGCCGTCACGTATTCCTAGGGAAGGTGGAAAGCTGTAGTGTAGGGAAGGAGGCAACTCCTCTCTCTCACAGCAATGCAGACTTCCAGTCTTTATTTACTGTCTCTTTGAAATCTCAAGTCGGATCGCCAGCTTTGGCAATTAATTTCCAAAAGCCAGTAAAGCCAGATGTTGTCAAAATCATTGAGAGGTTTGCTTTAAACCCCATGAGATTTAAGAAATTTATCTCAATGTTGTTTTCTTTTGTTGTCTTTGGGTGCTCTTGTTGATTTGTTGTTTTCTTCTTATTGAGTTTTGGATGCTTTTTTTAGTAAACATAACCAGTCTAAAGTGTACTCAAGGGAAGGAGGAGGGAAGAATAAATCAGAAACCAGGTGAATGTGGACCTAAGGCTCATCACAAGACTTACAAGAAACTCACACTGCTAATCTTTTCTAACATTATTAAAAACACCAAGGGGTTTTGCTTTATAAAAGGTCTTGCACCAGCTCATTGCCGTAGACCACCGCAGGAGTGTATTTGCAATGAAATCATGATGCTTTAACACGCTACCAGCTGATGCAAGGATGCTGAGAGCTGACAAACAGCAAACTTAGATTAGGTATTTAATTGGTGTCTGAGTGTTCTAGGGCAGAACAGGGCAAGGAATCGATGAAATATGTAGGGTTTAGAATGTGCAATTATAATTCTACTAGAGATAATTTTTGCTCTATTTGTGTTCTGTGTTCCAGTTTTGGATGGTGGCTGGCATGCGTCCTGAACCTGTGGCTAAAAAACTAGCAAAATTATGCACCCCTCCTGATAGGGTGGCCTAAAATAGATGCAGTAGGGTGGTGTGAAGATACATCTGTACCAAAAAAAGTGTTGTTGCTTTACTTGGTATTCTTAGTGTGGTTAGGAATCTCGTATTCTCTTTGAAGCCCATCTCTGTCTGATCTCCAAATATTTGTGGAGAGTTTCAAAGGCTTTTGTTCTCAATACAGAAAACTTAACCATATTTTGGGGACTTCTTATGTTGGGAGACCATTTTTAGCATCAAGACATCTTTACAAAATACACAGAATTATTTCTTAAAATCCACGGGACATCTCCTTCTCACGTGAGCCAGTGGTCAGTGGCACATCCTCTCAAGGGTATGTTTTGGTCGTGCCTACCCTGAGAGGTGCAGACAGACCCCCTTGCTCTCTGAGCCACTGGACACAAGCCAGCTCTGGTCTGGAGGATGTTACAGCTCCATATGCTGAGGATTTGGGCATGTTAACTTGGGCGTAGTGCTGCAGGCAAAGGAGCCGTGCTCTGCTTGCACCCATCTGTTTAAATCGTTCTTCGTCTCTTTTCCTGAGTTTCCCTTGACATGCACTAGCTACAGAAAGGAAAAACCTTCACGTCACCTAGCTGTCTCCATGATTAAAATAAATCCATGAAATAAAAGAGGTTCCCAGGACCAAGTAAAGCCCATGACCACCACCTCTCCTTAATTCAGGGAAGCTCCCTTCCATCTCTGAAATTTGGTACCACAGCTGGGTTCTGTTTAATAGTGGCAGATTTCTCAATGAAATGAATTATTGGATGCCTGGAGCTTAAGAGGCAAACAAGGGCAGGGTAGAAGACCTTGTGATTTTGTGTTGGAGAGCTAGATGTTTTTACCCAGTTTTGGTTGCTGTTGTCTGATGGTGGCATTTTTTTTAAGGGGGATTTGAACTAGAGAAATTCAGTTGGGGAGCGAGGTGCATCCTTTCAACTAGGGATCGTGCATTTGGTTTAGATTTTCACCTTGAAAAGTGGGTTGTGGTCAGTTATTTTGTAGTTACTTGCATTCTGTGGTCATCCTCTGGATAGAATGGGAATAGGTACAAAGTGGGGGAGTCTTCTGTGTGCGGAACTGTTCCTCAAGGAGCAAGTGCCTGCTGCTACAGGGACTTAAGCTGGGAATGCCATGCCTAATGAGTGGGTGTTTTTGCTCACTGTGCCCATCATTCTCCGTATGTAACCAATATAACTGCTCAACCTTTTGAGTGGTTAAGCGTATACCACCGACTCTTCTTCTGAACCTAAATTCCTGTGTGAGAGGAAGGGTGTTTTCAGGAACAGCTGCCTTCTGAAGCAGTTTAAAATTTGAAACTCTTCAGTATTAATTTCAGTTCAGGATCGATACAATATGGATATCTGGCAAATCGGTTGAGTTCAGTATGCAAGAGTTCCAGGTCTTTCCTCCAAAACTGTTGCTAGTACTTGGAAAATGGCATTGGCATGACCTTAATCTTAGGTAGAATTTTAAGTGTGTTCTGGGTTAACTCTGGTCTTAGTGAAGTCTATGATAAAGCTCCAGAATGACAAGGTGACCATTTTGCCATGCCATACTGTGAGGGACGTCTAGAAAGTCCCAGTTTTGTGAAGCAAGAGAGAGGACCTCTCCTGGAAGCACCTTCTGCTGTGTGTACACAAGTACGGGATTTGCACAGGCTGCTGTTGCGCTGAGAGCCCTTGACTGTGGTATAAGCCGAGTTTTGAAGTTAATCCTGCTCTCTGTATTTTTTCGGTGAGCTCTTTTATAAGCGGTACTCCGAGCTGTTGGTGCATTTGGTACAGGTGAGTTCCATGTCCCTGCATGCAGCTTTGAGAGCTCAGGCAGCAGTAAGTTGTATTTCAAAGATGAATTTCAGTACGTTTGGGTTTTAGCCACGTTCAATATCACCTCGTGAGGTACTAGATAAAAGCCCCATCTCAATCGTTCTGAAGATTGCAGTTTCTGGTGGAAGAAGCACTGATAATCCTATAATCCATAGAATAGTTACTGCCACTCTAAAATTAATCCAGCCAACCTACCATATATGGAGACTTTAATAATTGGAATTCATGTTGTTAGACAACAGGCAAAACCTTCTTCAACTCTTTCTGTTCATTCTGAATGTGTCTAATGATCAGAAGTGTTTCTAATCCAGATTTCCTTTGTTTTTTCATTTTCCAGTCCAGTGTAGAGTTTCATAGACGTAATTACTGTGACTTAGCTTAGACTTTAGCTTGTTGATTTTTGCGTTTAAGAAATTTGAGCCAATCTCAAGTTCTTTACAAGCAACCTAATGGTGTTTTCCAGTGCAATAACTTTGCAAGACTTTTTCTTTCAATGAATAGCCAATGGTCTTCTCTCATAATGAAAAAAAAAATTTATTTTGCAGAATCCTCCAATGCTACTTTATTGACCAATGCAGAAAAAATTGCTACAATTACAACCACACATACTCCTCAGCAAATACCACAGGAGACCAGGTCAGATTGTTTTCCTTGAGGAGAGCATTTTGACACGCTCTCACTTCGGTTACATCTTGATCATCTTCACATCCCATGAGCTGTATTTTTCCTCTCTCTCTCTTTCTCTTATTCGTTACAGCAGGAACAACATCAAACCAAAGCAGGAATCCCAGTTTGATTTCAAACCACCCCAAGCAGCACAGGTAAGAAGTATCTTTCGAATTGTTTTGTTTGCCACAGACTGTGGCTTCCAACCCACTTGAGGACTGTGTTAAAATATTTCCCTTGAAAAGTCCTACTGAGAAGCTGTTCTCCCTCAGCCTGTTTCCTGAAGAAAGAGGAATTTGCTGATTAGTTTCCTAATATGTGTTGCTGTTGTTTCAGCTGAGAAACATTTCCAACACATTCTTATCAAGACTTTAAGGGAGGACAAAACCCCCAACAAAACAAACAAACCCCGATGTTTTTATGACAGTAATAATTTCTGTGTCTGTTTATTGAATTGTATATTCTGAGGGGCCTCTCCAGAAAGTACTGCTGTGTGTAAATGATAAATTCAGAGGGCAAACAAGAGGAAAACTTAATAAGGGACAATAGCTGGAGCATTCCAGCTTTCACAGATGGCATCTTATTAGAGAGATTATCGATCTCACTGTTAACTTTCCTTGCCACTGGCCATCCCAGAAGTAACATCTTCCATTAGGGACTTCAAAATGTCTCTACACTAACAACATTTGCGAAAGAAAATGCAAATGCTTCTGAGCTTCTTGCAAAGGAATAGATAAGGTGGTAACAAAAAGAAAAAGCCAGCACCATGGCATAGGCTCGTCCCAGGTACCCACTAGACATTTAACTGCCTGGCACTGGAGGCGTGGCTGCCCTGGCCTGCCTTTGCAGTTGGTAGAACACTAATCGCCCTGCAGAAATGCATCTTTCTACTCTGCGTGTGGGAGGTGCTGGGTGCCTAAGAATACGTGGGATGTGGCCAAGCCCTTGATTCAAACAGCCCATTGCAGACCAGAACTCCAAATTGCATAGTGGGGTCTGCGAAAGCAGGAAATCCTGGTCTGTGTGTGAAAACTCAACTGATTTTCTTTTGTTAATTTTGAGTAACAAAAATAATAGTGCTGATTGGCTGAATAATTTCAAAATGAGAGTAAAGCAGTATTTAACTTTGTGTTCAGTTGTGCATATGTTTTCCTCCCTCCAGCAGGACCAAGATTTTTACACTGTTGAGCTGGAAAGAGGAGCCAAAGGGTTTGGCTTTAGCCTGCGAGGTGGCCGGGAGTATAATATGGACCTGTACGTGCTGCGGCTAGCTGAGGATGGTCCAGCCGAGAGATGTGGGAAGATGAGGGTACGCACAAACGGATTTTAAAAACACATTTCTTTGCGTTAAGCTGACTTCCCTGCTTCTCCCTTAAAGGCACACCTTCTACTGTGCCACCTGAAAGGAAAATTAAATGCTAACTGGAAGGAACAGTGGTTCCTATTTACTTCTGTCAATGGTTTCTGTCACTCTTTGTATACAGTCTATAGCAGTGTGTGTGCATTGGAAGACTTTGCTGCCTTGTTTCAGGCCAGGTTTCCAAATTCTAATACATCATTTGACTTTAAATGCCTAACAAAGGAACACAAGAAGTGAAAATGTAATAGCCAACATATTTGTCAGCTCTTTTAAAACTGCAGCCATTGACAGAGAATTGGGGGTGTCTCACCTGATTCTCTCCTCTGCTGGTCTGCTGGTGGGGAGAAAGCGTGTGTACTGACCCATGAGTTACATGATTATAATGTAGGTTTTGATTAGTGTTAACTCAGCTTCACAGAGCAGCTAAATTATAAACATTGTAACAAGGACATATGCGATAACATGCCTACAGAAACATTAAATTGACAGCTTTTATGTACTCCTTGCTCCTCTGCCGGAGAACACATTGTAACTTGATTGCGTATGTCTTTTTCTTCTCCAGAAATATCATGTGGAGGGCATTTTCAAAATCCTTTTGCTAGAAGTAGATCTATAGCTCCAAACTTTTTGCTGATGAAAATCAGGCAGTGCTGCCTTGGGGAAGTCAATGTTTTGATGATCTGTCCCAAGCTCTCTTTTCCTGTCCTGATAAATGATTATATTTACAAAAGCAGCTTTGATGGTTCATAGTAGGTATCTATATCCATGTGAGAAATGGACCTGAAAAAGCTATTTGAGCATGCTACTTACAGCAGACTGTAAAACAAACAGCTGCTTTGACCAAAGACTTTACAAATATTGGGTAATAGGTTGGTGATTGTCTAGGTAGTAGGTTACAGGTTGGACTTGATGATCTCTATGGTCTTTTCCAACCTTGTTATTTCTGTGATTTCTGTGAAATAATCAAAATAAAATAACACTGGTTCTAGCACACTAGCTATTGAGCAGTGCAGTAATGCAAAGTACTTTTACAGAACAGTCATAAAACAATTTGGTAGCTCAAGCTTTCCCTGTCATTTTCACGTCTCCCAGGTCCCTGCACACTGGTTTTTGTGGATTGACATTGGAAGGAGTTGGGCATATTTAGCTTCAGCCAGCGCTTAGTTGTTCTTCCACCTTTGCACCCTAATGGTGGTGAGCCTCGTGGGGGCTTGTTTCTAATCTTAGACTTGTCTTTTATTCCATTGACAGATTGGTGATGAAATCTTAGAGATCAACGGAGAAACTACCAAAAACATGAAGCATGCTCGGGCCATCGAACTGATTAAAAATGGTGGCCGCAGGGTCCGCCTGTTTCTGAAACGTGGAGATGGCTCTGTCCCAGAATATGGTGGGTCAAACTATGAAAACATTCCTTTCTTCCCTGGCATCACTCCATGAATGATTTGTCTCAAGATCTGAAGCGGGAATTCTTTTTTTATTTTCCTTTCTCACCAGTGTCTTACCAACCTTTGCAACATATGGTTAATTGCCTCGCTTGTGCTGAATTTTCTACACATTTCATCCTTTGCTTGCTTCCATGGACTTGGGGCGCAGTGTAAGGCAAGATCATCATAGCAGTATTTTTGGTGATCAGAGAGGAAAACAAAACAAAACAAAAAAACCTTTATTGTCTTGTCCAGCCAAACAAGGAATGTCATTGAACTGTGCCAAACTGTTTTTCAGCGGCTGAATTGTTGTTTCAAATAGGTTTCTACTTCTAATCAATGCAAAACCTGGGATCCTGAGTTATTATCCTGAAACAGTAATTTTTTTTTTTTCTGTTAGGTTTTTCTCTTAGTTCCTGTCTGTATCCATAGACATGAATGCCAAGATGGCTTATGAGGTTTTTGCCTTCCCTTAATATTTATGTAAATATTTATAAAGTTATTTAAGAAAAAGTAGAAGAAAAAAAAAAAGCTTTACTGCAAAACTATATTGATTTGGCCTCCTGAGCCCTTTTCTTCCCCCTTAAACTGTCTGCTGGTTTCAACTGGTTAATTTGTAAGGTCTGAAAAGGTGAGGAGGTTATGAAAAGGTGCTCTTATGTCTGTCTTGGGGGAAATATTCAGTCCTCGTTTCATACTAAGAATTGCATTAGATTTCCTTTTCTTCCCCTGGAGGTTGGATTGCTGGGTGGCTTAACTTAGCTCACTATTTAATATTATAATTATGTCTTATTTATTTGAGATAATTGTCAAATATTGTGCCCTCGATGGAGGGCTACTCCCAACCAAAGGTGTTTGAGGTTTCTATAGAAACTGATGATTGAAGGGATGTCCTTTATACTTTTCTCCCCGTATTTGGGTTATTTCTGTGTGAGTCAGTTCTGTGTTTATCATTCACTCCATGTCCTGAAACCAGAAACAAAACCCGTCTGCACAATTGATGAACTAGATTTTCTTTTCATTTACTGTACCATGTTTGAGTGCTTCTGCTCACTCTGCTCATTATTTAACTTCAAATGACCAGTTCTGAGTATAACCAACAAACAATTGAAGTGTTTAACGCTATGGAAGGGAAGTTGTGGGTTTACACTTCTGTAATATAAATAGCACACCTGAAGGTTCAATGATGGCACTGAAATTCTGTAATGTTCTTTCTACTTTTGTCTTTTCCTATACTCCTTTGGATGTACAGTACTGTATCATATGCTAGACTGCATAAATACCCTGTAAATTAAGTGCTTCACTTCTCAAAGCATATGTCTGTTGCACTGAGGATGGAAATCCACTACCAATTTTCTTTTGGCTAATGCTAAAACCACTAAGCATTCATTCTCCAAGCAAGGATTTAATATACAGGGGTTGCACTACTGTAAAGAATATCCTTGTAACATTTGGGACTCTTTCCTCTCTTCATTCTGTTCGCTGCAGTCGCAAATGATTCCTCTAATAATGTTAAGTTCCAATATTTTTCTGACTCGATTGGAACATGCTTCTCTATGAGGCTGTATATTTTTGTAATGAGTTTTGTACTTATTTTTAATGTTGTGGTCTCTGGTGGACTTTATTTTTTGTTGTTGTTTGATTGTTAATGTTTTTTCTATGACATTCTGTGTCGCTGTTCCAGCTGTCTTTTAGAATGGATGCTCTCGTTGTCTGGGTTATTGAATCACCTCTTAGATGTCTCTTTATGTCACAATAATAACAACTGCTGTCTTCGCAGCCTTATATTTTGGTGAAGCCTAGACAATCTGACTGGAAAAATAAACTTTCTTTATTCTAAGATAAAATATGAAGATTTTTCTTTCTTTCATCTTTATTATAGGGAATCTAAATTTTCTACTTTTCTCTTTCTCTTTCTCTTACTTTTCTTGGTGCTGGGCTCTTCCTTCCTCAGCGATGATACCTCCTAATATCGCTGCATGTATGAGAAATGACAAGCTCGGGGAGTCTTGCTTCTACCTTATGGGCCATAATCAAACTACGGTTTGTAGCTAAAATCAATATTAGGTGTTTGTGCTGTGGCCTAATTCCCTCACATTGCTTTCCGCTTCGCTATATTTTGTATGTACAGCAGTTCATTCTGAGCACCCTGTGTCCCCTGAATTCTAAGTACACCACAGGACACGTTTAAAACTCGCTTGTACCTTGTGCGATAGCCAGTTTGCCGCAAGCTACGGAAAAGTGGTGTGGTTCCCGGCTGCTGCCTGAAAAAGCTAATAAGCAAAAATGCACACACGTGAGTCACAAACACGGGGTTCACCTGGAAATCATAAAAATCATGGCCCATGCACACAGCCAACCCTCCCAAGCTAAGGGATGGAAATGACCTCACAGTGAAGATGCCTTGTGTTATGGTAGCAAGAATGAGCATGTAGAGTGTTTGGCTTGGGGGAGGGAAGGAAAAAAGAGTAGAAAAGCAATCTGCCCCCACAAGAGTTTGTGAGAGGTTTCAGTCACTGCCATCAGGACAGTCCACCTCTCGGTGGATGTCTCAGTGTGAGCGGCAGGAGCCTGCAGGAAGCGCAGCTCACACCAGCCAAGCTGCTCTGCAGAAGTTCCTTTAGAAAAGAAAAAAAAAAGCAAATAAAAACAATACTCGCATTAAGTCAGCACAACGACTTTAATGTTTGCCGTGTTTATAATGAATCATTCATAAACATCCATTATAGATGATGTGAGTAATTGTAGCTTAGCTCCAGCGCAGGGCTGGCTTTTAGTTTGGGGGTTCGTTTTTTCTTCTGCTTTGCAGTTTGCCTTGCAGAGGTAGCTCAGCTGTATTTTACCTGGAATACTGCATTAAAAGTAATGAACCGGAGATTAGGTTTTAATGAAAGCCATCCTACATATGACAATATCTTTCCATTGCTTTGATATGAAAAAAATCATAACTTCTGTCATCGTTGTTCGAATCATTGTGGCAAAACCAAAATCTACCCTAGGACTTTCCATAACATGGCAGAACCAAGTGAGATTAAGTAATGTCTTAAATGAAATGGAAATTGCATGATTACAGTATTATTCTCACACCTTCAAAATGTTATTTTACAAGGTGAAAACTTAATAATCAATTCTACTTTCTCTACATTTTCTGCTATTTGAAATGAGGCCTCCCACACCTGGAAGGCAATTCTTTCAAAAGACTTGAAAAAATTGTTTCCTAAAGGCCCTCTTTATTGCAAACTGTTTTTTTTTTTAAAAAAAAAAACCCAAACAAAAAACCACACAAAAAACCCAACACCAAAACAGCTAACAACTCAAACTACAATTATTTTATTGGTTTTTTTTTCCCACTGGAAAGAAAGTAGTGTAACCGAAATATTATGAATTGGGCTTGGGGAAAATGTAAAGTGCCCCATGACCAGAAGAGCATAAAGATGAGATCGGCTTGGACCAAAACACAGCTAACGAACAGAGCAGCACCAGTACTAACCTGTAACTCTCGTTGTTCACAGTTAAATTAACAAAAGCTTCGGTTAGCCTTCACTGACTGCTTTAAGTTGTTTGTTTTTGTCACTAATGAAGTCTGAAGAGTGCTAAGTGGTGTCACAGCCCCGCGGAAGGCATCGGTACCAAACGCTTTGCTGTTATTTTCTTTCAGACCCCAGCAGTGACAGGAACAGTCCCGCCACAGGTTCACAAAATGTATCGGAAATGAAACCCGCGCCATCCGACCGACGGCAGCACCCATCATTGGAGTCCAGTTATCCACCAGACCTTCACAAATCATCACAACATGGGGACAAGCGGACTTACGTTAGAGATCTAAAAGGCAGCAGAGAGTTTAGCAGACATCCCAATGAACACCACACTTGGAATGGGACTTCTAAAACCAATGACCACGTGCCAGGCAGGAGGACAGAGAGGTCGCCGGAGAAGAGGCACGAGAGGCAGCTGGAGAGGGTGGTGGTGAACGGGCAGAAAAGGAGGTCTCCTGAAAAGCGGAGGGAAGGGACAAGGAGCGCTGACAACACTTTGGAGAGGCGCGAGCGACATGAGAGGAGAAGAGACCTCTCTCCTGAGAAGCGCAGAGAGCGCTCACCTAGCCGGCGCCGGCGGTCACTGGAGAGACTCACTGAGCCAAGGAGGTCGCCCGACAAGAGAAGAGAGAACTCCCTTGACCGGCGGGCCAAGTCTTCTGACCGGCGGAGGGAGAGGTCGCCCGATAGACGGCTCAGGGAGGAGCGAGTCAGCCACCGGGAGAGGGAAGAGCCCAGCTGGAAGCACGAGCCGAGCCGCAGGCACCCGCCCGAGCAGCGCAGGCGGCCCTACAAGGAGTGCAGCACCGACCTCAGCATCTGAGGGGCTCCTAGGGGGTCCTCGTTGCCTTCCCCCCGCCACGGGAGCGGAGGAGAGAGTGCGGAAGCTGAAACCATCCGGCTTTCGCAGGCAAGGAGACATCCGGCACCTGCTGATCCTACAAACCTTTTATGCAGATGAAATCTTATAACAAACAAACAAACAAACAAGTGTTGTGCCTGATGTATAATATTAAAGAAAGTATTTTTCAGTGTATTCTTTTTTTTTTTTTAAATTACTTGCCAAATGTTGGTCCTAAAGGATTATAAAATTTTGTTTCTACATTCTTTGTAGATTTCTTAAGAATAATTCCTTTACTGGGCTACATTCCCCTTCCCCAATATAGTAAATGGGGGTCACGAAGTAATATAATATAGGCAAAGGATTTTATGACCAAGTTTGAAAATATGATCCAGACTGTTCTCTAGTGACTCACTGCTACACTGTATGTAGAAAATTTTTGAAGGGGGTGGGGAGGGAAGAAAATTGTTCATCTCAGTAGGAACGGAGCGCTCCTGCTGAAAGAATAAAAAAAAAAAAAAAAGAAAAGAAAAAGAGACAAATGTTCATAAAATTGCAAGAACTGTTTGAAGAGACTACTGTTTCAATGAAGGATATTTATAATAATAATAAATAATTAAAAAATATTAAAAAAAAAAACCAAAACACACAGCACAAGGTGATTTACAATAAGGAATCTCTAGTTTGTTCCGTGAACAGTTTCTACTTTCAGGCCCCCTCTACAGGATGCGCAAAGGCAGAAGGACTGGGACCACCATGCCTGTGCCACACACTAACGTAGACTGTCGATCTCTCATTAGCCTCAGCAACAATTAACAATATTTCATTAAGGCAACCACCGCCGCAGCCCTCCTCATCTTCTAGATGTATATGGACAGCAACCCAAGCATGCATGGGATTGTGTGTCTGCTTTGAACCAAGGGAAGGGACTGGGATCCTGGGACAAGGCACATTGCGGTGGGAGCAAAGTCCTCCCTCGTGTAGTAGGTGTATTCCTTCTGCTCAGGCAAAACCAGTGGGCTTGTCTTATTTTGCCGAATTCCAAAAGCTCTCTCTTCTTCTCGCGCTATATTTAAGGCTTGGGTTTTTTTATTTTACTGGTTCATCCTATACTGAGACAAAAGGAGTGCGCTTGCTGGGGGAAAAGACGGGGGGGAGGGAAGAAAAAAATGTATCAGAGGAAGAACACAGGCAAAAAGAGACAATCAGTGGGACAACCTGGTTGTAGAAGCCTAGCAGAAGCCTTTCCATACTGGTTCTATGCTGTAAATTTGAGTCTTAAGAAGAACAGCGAAAGGGAAACCTGCAAGTTTTGAAGCTGTATTTTTTTTTTTCCATTTGCAAGTTGTGTGGTAAGTCTGCTGTAGTATTGGTCTGAGATTTTAATGGATTACTGCCTAGCTGAGCCAAAATGTTTGCCGTTACTGTTGGACCACTAAAGTAAACTGCTGCTTTTTCCAGTGCATTGGTGTGTACATGTATGCTGTTCCACATTTTCCATGCAAACACAAAAACCATTGCAAGTCTATCACTGTTGTTGCCATGGTACTGTAAAAACAAACCCAAGAAAGAATATGGCCGATCATTGTGTGTACAGTTTAAATTGTAATTAATAGAGCCTGTTGAAAACAAAACAAAACAAAACTGATGCCTTTTTCTTGTATAAAAGAGGATTTATGACAAAATTTAGCTGTGAGGAATGTGATGAAGTGTTTATATTTCTGAAAAAAATGGAACAAATTGATTCAGGGGATATATTTTAATGTAAACTGAATCAGGTATGTAAAGCTGTTTTAAAAATGGGAAACTGTATAAGTAATTCTACAGCTTTCGTTGGTTTGAATATTTCTTTCTTCATGGCGGGCCTGCTTATGTATTATTAAGCACTTGTATCAATCATCATTTCTTGCAATGTGCTATAGACATAATGCTCTTTTCTGTGTTGATGAGAAGCAGTATGTGGGCCAATCTTTTTTTATAAAACACTATGCATATATAAATACTACATTGTTCATAGCTTTATTTGACTTATTGGGTTTATACATAACACTAGTATGAGTAGATGTGGACTTACCCAGTATGAGCTTCTTTCCTTGGAACAGACACTATGTATATGATGTAGCAACAAAGAAGGAGAAAGTCTGTGAATGCTATTTTTATTATCAAATAAAGTTTTCCATACAAAGCATACATATGAGTGTAGTGATAAGATAAAGGAGGAACCACACCTCCGTGTGACTTACTCATTCCCATCTAAATTAGTGAGCTGTAGGCTACAGTCTCCAAGGGCCATCCATTACATATGTATTAATTATCTGTTAAATACCTATTAATCATCTGACAAGCCTTAAAGGAAAGGCTCCCAATTTTCCAATAGGAAAATTTCCTTCCCCAAAACACTAGGAAGCTGAAAGTTTAGGTGAAGCGGGGTTTGTTACTACATCTCGGCTTGGTGTCACTGGTCCTTCGTGACACATCAGCATGTGCAATGGTGTAAAATCAAGACAAGGCAGCAACTCTTGCTGTTGTTGAGATCGTTGGTGCCATGTAGACATGTATTTATACGCGTGTGTGTATTTATATATATACATACACATATATATACATACACATACCACCAAGATAATGTCTCCCATCTCTTAGTTCTTAAAATGTGCAAAGTTTATTAATTTCAAAAACCGATTACTTTACATAGATTTTTCAAAGAACATTTCAATTTTGTATAGTTTATCAGGCTCCACTCATATTTTCCTGATACTTCAGCTAACCTGCTGGGAGTCCAGGCGGCTTGAGAGAGTCGCTGGTGAATGCTTTGTATTTGCCAAGGGATTTGACTAA
>WEIS01009868.1:795-12922 GCA_013389965.1 Todus mexicanus | reverse complement strand
CCCCAAGCGTAAGCAGCCCAACACAGTCCAGCCGCTTGCTATGAACCACCCGTTTTGTTGTATGCTTGGCCAAGAATTTGTGTGCAGCTGCAATTTAGAAACTGTTCGTTCTGAAATTGCTCTTTAAGGCAAAGGTAACTTGACATCTGTAATTCCCCTAATCAATGAAACTTAGAGAAAATGGTACCGAGAGCTTTCCGCGTAGCAAGTGCTCTCTGCCCATAAAGAACTCTGCTGGTAAATTCATTTCCCTTGGCAAACTCGATTTTTTTCTAAATCAGAAATATTAAATTCAGTGCATGAAGAGAATGTAGAGGGTATGACACTACCAGCAAAGGCGCTGCGAGCCAGGCAGCACTTTGCATTAAAGAGATCTCCGAAAACACAGGCTTCATTTTATTAGGACCTAGTTCAGATGAAGTTGAACACCCTGAAAAGGAGTGAGCAAAATAACGGGGAGATGTACTGGTTTTGTTTTGAAAGTCTGGGTGGGTGGAGATAATATTTTGGCCATAAGGGTAAGATCTCTGGATTTATACTCTGCCCAGGCCTACTGAAATTACCTGGAATGTCTGAGATGTCACTGGAGCTAGGAACTAACCAAAGTACACCAGAAAATCTACCCCAGGGATATTATTTGGAGAGACAGAATAGCTTTGATTTTTATATGTCAACCCCAAACTGAGCTCCTTAGCTTTAAAACCCAAACAAAACATAGCTTTGGATTTAATATACATAAATTGTACATCATCTAATAGAACAATTCTGAAAGAAGTGACCAAAACCCCAGCCTATAAATGCTTAAAACAACCTGCAGGCAGAAGATACACGTACTTTAGATACAAAAATTACAGGCTGTGGAGCAAAATAACATTTATTCCTCTATATTGCATTTAAATGACTGAAGTAACTTACAGTATTATGGCCCTTTTCATAACTTTGTGTGATGTGTAGCATTTTACAGTCTCACCGAATTACTGGTAACACAAGTGCCATTCCAGCATAGACTAATGAGTCACTTAGTCCCGCCTCTTAAGAATAGATTTGAAGAAGAAAATTAAATCCTCCTCCTGCATTACATGTCCTGCCCTATCACGAAGGCAGAGAAGAGGGTAGCTCCGGTCAGATCTCTTCTGATGAGTGATTAAACTCTAAGGCAGAAGAGATGGAGCTCTTCAAACAGATACCTGGCTGAACGCAGCTACAGTACAGCCCATGTCCCACTTGTTTTCATCTTTCCAGGTAATTTTCTAGCTAGACACGGCTGCTAAGGGTAAAATATCATTTCACAGCACGTCCTAATTCTTCTTTCAAATAATGACTCATAGTAAGCTTTTGTTTCCCTTGTTCTGAGCTTTCTGTTCTCTCGCGCTTCTCAGTTTGGTGTGGAGCATTGACAAATCTCCTTTGCTCCTGCTTTGGCTTTTTCCCAGTATTCAGCTGCCCAGGGCGACGGACACAACAGGCAGGTGCCTCAGAAAATCGAAAAGCTAAATTCCATGTTTATCAAGACCGAGGCAAAAATCGTAATTTTGATAAGGACAATATCAAAACCTTTGTGGGAATGCTCTACAGCGACAGTGACTTTGCCTCTGTCAGAGACTGCTGCAGGATAGAAAACGTGGGGAGTGGGGAACGGCAGTATCTGAAGTGGAACAATCTGAATAATCAGTGACGGTTGCATGGATCGACACATTACCAGGGGGTTCTGTAAGCCACAAACTGCTGCTCGTGATATTGCCTGCAGCCTTTTGTAGCTGAGTAAACTTCTTTCCATTGTAATGAGGCTCCATCAGTTCTGTACGGTCTGAATCATGACATGGTCTAGTCGATGTGGTGGTGTTAGGTCATAGGCTGGACTTGATGATCTCAGAAGTCTATTCCAGTCTCAATAATTCTGTGATTCTGTGTAATTGTCACTAACAACCAAGAGCGCTCAAGGAAACCCCAGCCAGAGAAACTGCAGAACAGGTCCCTATATTCTTTGTTGTTTCTTCAATTTGAGCAGTAGCCACAGGACTATGGAAATAAAATAAGAACCAGTAATAAAGTGTGCACTTACACTGGTCAATGATGACTTTCTCCATGTTTTCCTTCAGCTGGTTTGTGGAGTGCAAGAGTTTCACCGTGCTATGTAACTTCTTCTCTTGCTCAGACAGCTTCTTACGTAATCTAAATATTTCTGCCTTCATTCCTTCATCCTAAATTGAGAGAAGAAAATGCTACATTGGAGTATTATATAAAAGTATTTTGTACATTGTGAATCGCTAAATACTTTTGTACAAGAGCCCTGAAGCTTCCTTAGAGTGACAACAGTGTAAAGGAATGAAACACCACCGAGAGCCTGTCCTTCCACATCACATCCCCAGGGACAGATGATTCGGTGACATCTACCAAGCGACAACGACAATCCTTAGCTGGCGTTTAGTGCAATTAATTTTTCTGCTAGGCTGAGAAAAGTCTTGACATCAGTGCCTAGTTTTGTTTTTAAACTTCCATTCCTCTCTTCTAAGTAGGAACCATAAGGAAGGCCAATGCTATGGGACCAGCCAGTATCCTGTCTGCCAGGTCCAGAACTTCCACCTTCCTTCTCCAGTGTTAATAGTTGCTGTTGCCTTTATCAAAGGCATTCGACAAATGACCAGAACAGTTTTATTGCAAAATTATTTGACAGTATCATTATTCAAGGCTCAGTTTTCACCGCCAATTCCAATGAAGTGATGGTTGGTATCTTAAAACAGGGCTACAAGCAGCCCTGACGTAGTCTGCCGGTATCAGTGATCTGGAGCCTCACACAAACTTCAGTTTGTACATTTTTCTTGCTGTTGTGCCACTCATTAATAAGAATATCTTCTGGAATTCGCCCCTAGCATTTAGTTCTTCAGAAGAACCGATTACTCACAACTCCTGTGGGGCTGAAGGCAGTAAATGCTCAGTATCTTTAGCAACCAAGCTTCACGAGATATTCTTTCATATACTGCATTTAAGACTTCAGAAGCTATCCAACGTCCTTAAGATCTCAAAATGTTGCATAATGAACACTAGAAAAGATTCCATTAGAGACTAATTAGGTGCAGTCCTGGGAACTCGGATCCCACACACACAGTGACATCAGATTTTGAGAAGTGACTGATCCAGATCCAGAAGGTTTAGGTCAGTGTGACAGCGAAGCATCAGATGCATCACACATCACTGGAACACCCGTCATCCCTTGAAGTGTTTAAAGGGCATACAGATGAGGTGCTTAGGGATGTGTCTTAGGGATGATAAAGATTAGAGTTAAAGGTTGGACTGGATGATCTTAGAGGTCTTTTCCAACCTGGGTGATTCGGTGATATTGTGTATGTTCACATGCTGTGAACCAGGCCAACATCCAGGGGAGGTTTAGGTTGGACATTCGGAGGCACTTCCTCACAGAAAGGGGGATAAAACCCTGGGCTGGGCTGCCCAGGGAGGTGGTGGAGTCACCGTCCCTGGAGGTGTTTAAGGCCAGACTGGATGCCACACTTAGTGGCAAGGTTTAGCTGAGTGGTGGTGGTAGGTCCTAGGCTGGACTCGATGATCTGAGGTCTTTTCCAGCCTTAATTATTCTATGATTCTATGATTCTATAGCTGCCTATCTATACATAAAATATATATTACATTTTATACATAGAATATCTATATAAAAATGGATGTTGACACACTTGTCAAGACATCCCAAATGGGGCCCTGACACATCAGTGAAGTGTATTAGGCAGCACAGTTCATTCTAACTGCTTTCATGATTTTACACATTTAAGAATGCTAGAAAACAACAACAAAAATGTTACTAAAATGCTATATAAAATGTTATTAAAATGCTATATGAAATGTTTGCTTTCCTCAGATTGTTGTGGGGTTTTTTCAGCAATATCCTGCCTCCCTTCAGAAACACATACAACAACCTCAGTGAAAACACTTTAGGTTTATTTTAAAGCCAGAGCTTGAAACAGTTTCTCTACTGAGTGGTGATATTATGACAGTACAGATAATTCATTCCTCATTCCGTTTACTCCCATTCATTTGCATAGCGCAATCCTTTTTAGTTAAAATGTTATCAAACTTGTCTCGGGGTTTTGTCACGCTTTTAAAAAAGCATCCTATTTTACAGCCTAGGCACTGAAAATGGAAAAGGAAAATGTAGCTCAGATTACATCAAAGTTGCTGCAGGTTCTGTTGTTACTAGTCTATACATAAGCAAATTGAATTTGGTTCTGTAACAGGGAATCCAAACGTTTTCTTGTTGAAATGGAACATTTGCCACCTGCCTGACTTCCCTGAATTCATGTCACGAGGTTACGGAGCACATCTTTAACATAAAGTATTGTGTAAATAAAGACGCCGGTATAGAACACGATGAGGAGAGAAAGGCCAGCGCACATTCTGCCTTCGCTTTCAGTGAGCAGAGTTAAATAAATCCATGTATTTAGAGACTGGGCATCCTGGATTTATGATTTTCAAACGATTTTCCCACTTGACACGTTCCTAACTGGTGCATCTTCCCTGACACATCACAACAGTTAAAAAAGGAAAAAAATCTAAAAAAAAAACCAACCCCCAAATGAAACATAACCCCAAATGAAACATAACAGTACCTGAGTGCCGTGAGTCGGACCGTGCACAGCTTTCAGGGGCAGGGAGACTCTCCAGAGAAGTTTCAGTAGCCGTGCAGCCTCCTCTAAAATCTGCTGCACCGTGTGAGTACTTGAGGCAAAGCCACACAGCGACGCCGGGTCTGGTGCCTGGAGATCACAGGATTAAGAGACACGTTCTATTTTCTGCTTTAAAACATTCCGAAAACGTGATCTCAATTAATGGTTTGAATCAAGCCGGCAGGATTTCATATTTAACACGATGCGCGCAGCGATTGTGCGCCACAAAAGCTAATTTGTTAGTTTACACAGACTGCTGAATTTTGCATTAGCTGAGAATTTGGGGGAGGGAGGGGATTTCTCCTAATCAATAACTGTGATTAATAATAGATGATATTTGCTAGATTTGCTATGCCACGTGTTAATAGTTGGCAGTTCTCTTCTTTCTCCATTTGCATTTCGCGTCATGGTATTTGAAAGTCAAATGATTACAGGCATCATCATTTTAAGCAATATAGATGTTTCCTCCTTAGCAAACCCTTTAAACTGTTCCATTTAATGCTAAAATAACTACAAGGACACACATAAAATGTTTTCCTCTGCTGACAGATGAGAAAACCAAATGGAAGAAATTGCTTAAATGTGAAATAAAGGAGGGAAAGAATGGGAGGGGAGCAAATGAATTACCCGAGCAATGGTGATACAGAAGGGAGAAGGGTAATGAAAGAAAAGCCTTCGCAGTTCCTGCCCCATGCAGCACAGCATTTGAATGCTTATTTAGCATCGTTATCTAACCAGAATCCTCCTTGTCACATAAAATATCCCATTTGCTAAGTAGTCTGAAACTTCAGTGATGTAAAGCTTGCAAGGAAACTGCAAATTGTGAAACTCACTGCTTTTATCTTTACACCAACAAAACAAGTTAAAGAACTTAGCGAGATTACTTTCCTAGTCATTATCAGGATCTTAACTAGGTCATTGGAAAATATATGATACTTCAGAGAGTCATAAGTGTCATTCAGACATCATTTTACCGTGGGAGCACACATGTGATACCACAACAAGAGTTTCTGAATTGTTGAAGACTGCATCTGCAGTATCTTTACTAATTATACCTAGAAAAATAAGCAGCGCGGGTTGATCGAGGCAGTTAAGACCTTCTGGCTTTGGAGGGGCACTGAGCATGTTTTTTACAACATTTATAGTATCATAAAATCATAGGGGTGGCAAAGGAGCTTCATTAGTCACCTAGTTTCCTTTCCTGCTCCAAGGCAGGAAAGCATTACATGGAAGTTTTCAAACATTCACACCATTTGTTCTTAAAAGTGCCTCCAGGAAGTGTCTCCGAGCACCCTTCATTCCGGTGTTTCATTATTTTTATCACCGGCACGTTGGTTTAAATGCCTGATCTAAACTTTGACTGTCACGGTTTAAGTTTCTTAGTTCCTTATCAGCTGCCATGGACATGTGCAGATTGTTCCTTCCCTTTTGTTGAAGCTCGTAGGTAGATTTGTCTTATTCAATCCACCCCAAATATGCCATCATTAACCGTATCCAGGTATTAACGATATTCAATAAGAAAAAAACTAGTGGAAGCAAACACCAGCTGTTCTTCTGATTCTAGAGGAAAAGGACTGACATTATTCAATACAAGGCAAACGATTTATTGGTTTAAGAATTGACTACAGCAAGAGCACCGTGACTTGATATCGTGTCACAAATGACACAGGAAGGATGACAGACTATGTCGTAGAAGACCATATTTGAGCATTAATGAGATATTCAAGTTTTTAGACTAGCTACTGATATTGCTAAAGTGTTCAGCCTAACACCAGGAAATGGGAAAATATCCCTGGTTTAAGCCCTTTCTAAAGCACTATGGAGTTTTATCTGGGTTGTGGGGTTCTGGGGACTTTTTTGACTTTTTTATCGTTTCCAGTGCAACAATCACTGATTTCCCAAGCAAAACCAAGTAGCTTCACCTCATTTCAAGCTGCAAGTAAAAGTGACATCACTTATTAAAGGACTAGAATTAACTATTTTATCCGTAGCCTCGTTAACCCAGAATGACAAATAGGTGCCAGCATCTAGATGAGACTTGGACTGTTCAGGTTGAGGTGTCCTGACAGAGTTCCTCAGTTAATGGTTCCCGCTGCACCATTAACCTCGTTCTTTGTGTTTGTAACCTACACGTTTTGCCCCCCCAGGTAAAATTCACCATCCTTTAACAGCTTTCAGCGCTTACCTTTAGTCCAGGCTCCTGCCGTTTCGTACCAGTGACCTCTCTTAACGAAATCTCCATTTCCACTAAAACTTGCTGCCCTTCTGAAATCTGTTTCCGCAGAGCGTTATAATCCTCGATCAAGCCGAGAACGTGGCGCCCGTTTTTGTCTGCCCACATACGGTGTCCAGGCACGAGACGAGGGGTACACGCCGTACTGGAAGACGAAGTGCTACTGCAGTGGGAAGCGCTGTCTAAATCGCCTTTAGCGGCTGAGTGCATACCTGGGATGGAAAAATAGTTTAATTATTTTTTTTATCCTTACATGTAGAACTAATTGACGCTAGACTGCTCTTCAACAGCAAGTCTGGAATACTGGTAACACACGTTTAAGATGGTTTGGAATGTAGCTGTCTCCACTACTGAAATGCAATGTCCGTGCTTCTGCAGCTCACAAATGTTTCTGCTGGCAGCAGGACATTTGCAAAGATTTTCTATGTATAAAAACAGGACAAGGAAGAGCCTATCAGTAGAAGTTAACAAGCATTTTTAAAAAACCCCTCAGCTTCCTCACTCTACTTCTTTTCCTTCCTTTTGCTGATGCTGCACTTGGGCTCAGGGAGCAGGGAAATGCAGCTAATTTTCTAGTACCACACCATGTACCTTCCAGTATTTACCTGCGTTTATTTTGTTAGCATCTATCTAAAGTGCTAAATATCTTCCCAAATTGTCATAGCCAGAAAAAATCTAAAATACATCCTGATGAAGATTTTTTAATCAACAAATGTAAGCTTGCCATTAACTCCCCTGAAAGTATGACGCACTCCATAGCTATACCATACTAAAGATTGTATCTATATCCCCTCTCTTCAGCCCTTCCAAATTCCCTGAGTAGCTCTAAGTATAGAATCATAGAATATTTAAGGCAGGAAAAGACCTCTTAGATCATCGAGCCCAGCCTATGACCTACCAGCACCACTCAGCTAAAAGTAACGACTAATCACAGGACATCTAAAAAGCTAATTCAGCTGTGGACATTCCAAGGAGTCTTTCTGGTCCATATCAAACCAACCTATTATAACTCCATTCTTGTCTTAAAGAAATCATGAGTTTCTCCAGCTCCTTCTAGTCTACTTCATGTAGGTCAAACAAGCTTGGCCTAGATTCTACCTAGAAACTAACCAGGAAGAAATGCAAACTGGGGATCCTGATGCCACAGGATCTGCAGAATAGCTGTTCCACACCTACCTGATCATGAGTGACCCTAAGGAACCAGCCCCATATGGAGCACAGGACTGTAATTTAGTCTTCAAGTATAAAGTGCACAGAAAACAGTAGCAACCCTTAAGTGTTCCTTGCTACATTCAGCATCTTTTTCACCTGTGCAGAGCAGCATAGTTGTGCTCGTTCTGCGTTGGATCTGAAGTATCATTCTGATTCGACATGATGGACCCGCCAAAGAAGAAAGGTGGTAAAAAAGCCCTGCTGCATCTCCCAAGCTCTCACACTAACCCTCTGCCTGGTGCTACTTGCTCTGCGTGGTGCCTAAGATTTAGGTAGGTGTGTTCAGGTGAAGTGTTTGGACCCCCAAAGCCCTATTATTACTGGTTCCCATAACACCATGAATACTTATAGAGGCAGCAGGAGAGGTGGTTTATGCTAGAAGTATGAAAAGCTGTTCCTAGGCAGAGCACTTTAGCAGCAAGGAAGAACATTCTTGTGCCCTCTGTATCCCACGCACATCTATATTGGGACAATAATCTAACCCTGAGTGCAAAGACGACATTTCCCTTGATTTGCTAAACCGGCATCACTTAACAGTGATTGAAATAAAGGCAAAATATTCCTCAAGGGGAAAAAGGGGGCGACTGATTTATACAAAAACCATTTAGCACAAATATCGATCATTCTCGAGTAACACAGACTCGCCCTTAGCAAATGCTATAGAGCTCGGCGTGGAAAAAAAGAACCCCCAGGTAAGCAAAATTGATGGCAATTTAACGTAGGCATCCTCCCGTCCCAGAGCCTGTCTGCAAATGCTGTTCTGGAATGAAAAGAGAATGTCAGTTGGAGGCTGTAAGACAGCGCAGCGCACATTTCACCTCCCCGTGCACTAAGAGCTCTAAAGGGACGCGGAAGGCTGACGGGCAGCTCCCAAACGTGCAGTTGATGTTGTATGAGGCTTTAAGAGCATCTGTAAAGAACAAGGAGCGGGTTCTATATAACAAGCCACGTCTGGCACAGTACCGTTCATTCCTGTGTAACGCTGAGATTCTTGTTTGAAAAGACAGTTGATATTTACGGCTGACGCTGATCCCCCCTCCTCTCGCTTTTCTTTGGAAAGCTGTTCCTCTAATTTTTCATGCAAAGACTTGTTGGTCTCTATGCTCCTTTCAAGCTGCACTCGCAAACTCTGTATCTCGGTCAACAGTTCGCGTAAATCGAGTGGATTATTCTGATCTTTTCGGCATTCTTGGGCTGCATCGCATCTGGGATCTGAGACGAATTTCAAAAGAAACACTTAACTTCTTTAACAATTAAAAGAGTATTAGCTGTTGTCAAAATGCTGAGCAAGCAAATTATAGCCAGGGTTCTCCTCAATATGAAGAATTAACTACAAACAGCATGAAGATAACGGTTTGACAAAAAAGCACGTCTTAATTGCTTCTCCCCTCGAAAAATACAAAGAGATGAAAATTATGTTTCACTTAGCCCATAAAAGCTAATAAGTCTCATGTCCAAAGCAAACACAAAAAAAAAAAGAAAAGAGAATGAAAAGAGAATAAAGAGGATTTACAAAATTTGAAGTGCATTAACACACAGTCTGGGGAAAGAAAAAGGAATGGATAATCTCAGAGTGAGGAGGAGGGATGGAGTGAGTAGAACTGCGAGTTTAATTTTACACACAGCAGAAAAAAAGACAACAGTGATCACCTGGCAACAGAGGAACAAATCTGAACCTGAGAAAAAGCAAGGTCTGTGTTCATCTTTTCATAGAAGGAGGCCGGTACACAAACAATTCCATGTATTCCTTCACGCTGAAATCAAACTGCTCTCCAGAGAGTGGGAAGGAGTTCAGTCGCACGAGGAGGGTGCTGCTGCTCTCTAATTACATTACTCATTCTGCAAGGAGACTTACTGCCAGCCCTGAGCCAACCTTGGCTTAAAGCCTTATGCCAACGGGGTTCTTCTGCTGCAGCCAGGCAGAAATAGTGTCTGCAGGGCATGGTGCTTAAAGCAGCAGGAAGGAAAAAAATAAATAAATAAACTTTTATAAGAAAATTCCAATGGGAAATTTGCTGGATCCTGTAACAGGAACGCAGCAATGAACAGCGTCCCACTGCTTTACGTAACCATAGCCAACAGTTACGTGGAGATACAGCTTCCTAGAAGCGGTGGGAAGAGCTCATGTGAGTCTCGATCCTGCTCCTCACCTTCAGGGACAGAAAGGCAGGTACGAAATTATTAAATGTCTCATCCAGAAAGCAGCACCAGCACTTCTCCAGCCCCAGGGAGAAGCCACTACCCTCTTGTTGAGACAGGGGAAAGCACAAGCTACCTGAGTAAGCACCACCTGGGAGGATGCAGCAGCACATATTCAGATGACAAATAAACACGTAAGATCCCCATGAAGCTTTTCCAGCTTGAGCCACTGAAACTTCAATGTTTGTTTTTAGCTTAGCTAAAAAGGTAAAGGAAACTCGGGGGTGCCTAGTCAGAACATGGCCCACGTCTCAACCTCCCAGTTCCACTCCTAGGTAAAAAGCGGCGTTTTGTCATCGAGTCGGCAGTTTTACAGGCACAAGTAGAAACAAAGACACCATGACCTTAGCCCCGCAGTTCTTTGACAAGATCACATTCAGAGAGGGAAGGGCTGCAAGAGCTAAGAGTATAGAAACACCTGTGCATTTATTTATACCTGTCCTCTTCCTTCCTGCTTCTTCCAACTTCTCATAAACCTTAATCTCAGTTCGGAGCGACTGCAGCAACTTCTCATTCTCAGAGAGCTGATGTTGCTTCACATTAATGTCTGTTTGCAACCTGTGGGCAAGACCCCGTAAACAGTGGAGTTAAAAATTAATTCTTCGATTCAAAATCTAAAATCCATTTCCCTTTCCTCCATAATTCCTCCCTTGCCCTTTGAACATACCTATGCACCTCATTAATGTCGACGGCTCTGGCTAAACACATGCTTGTCACATTGACAATTTTCTACTCTAAATGAATGTCTAAATGTGGACAGAATCGATACCTGTTTAATTCATTACGACTGCTGTAAATTTGACATGTCAGATATCTGGTTTCATCCTCCTTTTGGCCGATTTGTTTTTGCAACCTTTCATTTTCCCTCTTGATGCATTCGTAATCCTCATGAAGATGCTCGATGATCGCGCTCTTTTTAGAAAGAGCTTCTCGTAACTTTTCGTTTTCCTTTTGTTTATCTGAAACAAGAAGAAACACAAGGTATTTGCAATGCCCACAACCCACTAAAGCGATGCTTTTTACCAAACCCAGCTTTTTCAGAGACTGCCAGAAAATAACAGCCGTTCTTCTGAGTTTCAGGATTTCAATTTTCTAATGACTTTTGCTAGATGCTTTTTCTGTAACCCGCGATATTTAACCCCCAGGACTCGCAAAGGCTCAATAAAAACCTGAGTGCAGCCTTATATGCCAATTGCCCCCAACACTCAAATTATTTTCAATGCTTCTCTATGGCTTTTTTTTTTTTTCTTTTTTTATAGAGGGTTTCGGAATGGAAGCATGGGGGAAAAATAGGCCAAAAAAATGGTAAGAAAAGGTGCAGGGGAAGAGGAAGAAGAATGTATAAAAGGAATGCAAATAGAAGAATGGAGAAATGAAAGTGAGTATCAAATGGAAAATGCTGTAAATAAATCGAAAGAAGGAGCATTATCACTACTCCTTTATCATTGTTAACCCCAGTTTGAGTGCTTATGGTTGAACATGAATTTCAGAGGTGGGAAGAAGGGTTAAGTCACTTTGACGAATAGACAGTTAATATTTTATTGTTTTCTGATCTGGGATGAGTTGCAGTCCACTCCTGTAAAGCACAGTTGTCCATTTTTACCTCTGGATCCTTTTGCTAGCATTGCATTCAGAACTTGATTTTGCTTCCTCAGGAAATGTATTTCAGAAGTCAGGGAATTATGCTGCTCTGAGCCATGGATAAAAATGTTTGCAGAACCTATAAATATATACATAAAAGATGATTTATGAGTCATCTCTAGGTCATTAAAGATTAAACTTTCCAGACAAGAAAAATTTTTTAAAAAAA
>WEIS01009866.1:0-12650 GCA_013389965.1 Todus mexicanus | reverse complement strand
TCCCCCCCGCCCCTTCCAGAGCAGGGTAACTGCTTTCAGGAGGTGCCTTTGGCTATAGAGAAAGCCTGTACAGTCAGGGAACTAATCGTAAACAATATGAATTATATCTAAAGTACTTAGTATGGATTTTAACCCTCCCCACTCTACTCTCCCTCTATACACGCCCAACTCCTAGTAGTGAAATGAATGAGGTTTAAGGTAGCTGTAGTGCTGTGAAATGTGCTGGTGTGGAGCAGATACTGCTGGATTGTGCTTCTTGGGTTCTTCTGATTTGGGCAAGCCATGCCACACAAGGAAGGATGAACAGCAAGCAGGCAGCTGCCCTCTCCAGATGCATAAAGCAGTGGTGAGGATACAGAACCCTTCCAGGTTTGAAAAAAAAAAAATAATCCCAGGAATTCACATTTTTCCAGCTAGATAAAAGTTGGATTTGGGGTTTTTTGTTTGCTGTTGGTTTTTTTTATTATTATTTTGTTTTTTATCCAAGCAAGGGAAAAAATGTATTATCCCAGTTCATTTGCCTGTTCTTCTTCACCAGGAGTATTATTAAAACATTTGTGCTGGCAGAAGAGAGGGATGCTCCTGCTGCAAGACAAAGGAGAGAACTGAGAAGGCTGCAGGGGACTGCTTCAGCCTGCACAGCTCTCTGTGGCTTAGCCAGACATGGAATCCAGCCCTTTGACTTTGAGGACAGGTAGATGTACATCCCATGGTCATAGCTACGTGGGCAGTTTGGTCGTTATGATCCAGCTACACAGCTAGATCATTTACATATCATTTTCTTCTGCTACTGCAGTTCCTCTTGTATTTTATGTGGTTTTGCTTCTGACATTCAGCCACATTACTTGGTTTTTATCTTTTCACCAGCCTTCATGCTTTACATGCAAAGGGTTTTCTGGGGATTAGTCAGTGCACTACTCCTTTCAAACTATTTAATAGGAAGGATCAGCCTCTTAACACATCTAATTGTTGTCTTAACCCAGTAAATGATATTATTAAAAAATATTTTCTGAGAAGCAGCCTGTTCGCAGGGTTTCCTACCTGAAGGCTTGCTGACCTCACTTGCTGCTCTTTCCACAGGGCTTTCATGTAAGTGAGTGTCTGAGGGTCACCATTTTGAGTATCAGGGAGTCTCCCCAGGTAAACACATGAAGGGCAGCCTGAATCAAGCAAGTGGAAACTTCTGCCTCTGCTTGATAGACCTACAGTGCTGCAGCTATGATGAGACCCATCCAAAACTGCTTCCCTTATTGCCACTGTCTAGGGTGACCCAGATCCACTGCACTTTATGCTGCCAATGTGCATATAAACAGAAACAAATACTCCTCTCCAAAGACTTTTCCCACAGATTATGTTAAACGAACTGCATCAAGAATATTTTACTCAAAAAAAAAAAAAAAAAAAGGTAAGGTTTATTGTCCTTTATATGTTTAAATTCCTGTTTCCAGTTTTCAACTTTTCCTCTAGACTCATAAGGGCTATTATTTTAAATGAAAACCTACAGCCATAGTCATTAATTTCGCCCACATCCCTATGCATAAGCAATGGGGAGAGCTGGTGGCCCCTGAAGGGTGACCGCAGGGAGATTGGGACGGCTGAAGAGATGTGTGGGTGCAGCTGCCTGGGGTCTGCCAAGACGAAATACGAGGTATATGAGCCTAAGTGGAATTCAGGCTGTTTGCACACCAGCCTGTTGAGCCTCCTGCCCCCAGGAGCGGCTGGCATGTTTCAAGTCAAACGCAAGGCCAAACAGTGGTTAGCAAGGAGAACAAATCTTTCTGTATTTATTTACTAATCTCAAAAATAAGTTTAATAATTGCAGGCTCTTGCCAGGTTAAGTACATCAAAGACTAGGGGAGCAGCAGTGCCATGGTAATAGGGTCACAGAAGTAGCTTTCCCAGTACTACGCGGTTCTGAGAGCACGTAACATTGATATCACCTTATCACACAATAATTCAGATTCTCCGGGGTTTCTGGGCAGTGCTCTTTGGCAATGTTTGCTATGGGCCTGGAGCACAAGCTAGCCCATTTATCTTCAAAGAGTTGCAGCAGAAGTTAGCTTTATCAGATTGAAAGCATATTTTCAAAATCCAACATGTTCTGTATTATATTAAGAAACATTTCTCCCATGTAGTGTAAAACCTACATAGGTTATTTTTTTCTTTCTTTAGTTTGCTGTGAATTTGAGACATTTTGTATCGGTTTAGGAAGTGGTTTTGGTTTACAAACTTTTACCAGAGCAATAGGATTTGGAATTATACTTGTCTGGTAGGGAATATCTGCAAGGCATTTCAAATGTGCAATCAAGGATAATAAAAATGCTTGCTGGAAAGGCGCTCATGTTCTGCTATGTAGGCAACCTGAGCAGCACAGACCAGAGTGTGTGTTAGTGGGTCAGATGTACACCTATAGTGCACCTGTACTAATTAATGAAGTGGGCCAACACACATATCCGGATACCTGTGTTCAAGATAAAGACATGGGATTCTTCACTTTCAGCCACCTGTAAAGACAATGACTTCTCTGTACAAGCAGAAGAGTGAGGCAGCGAGAGTACACCCCATGAAGGATGCGCACTGTGACCTTTCTCTGCTTTCCTAGGTGGGTACATGTAGAGTTTCATATGTTGAATGAATCTGAGCTATTTTTAGGAAATGGCTCATTTTAATGTTCAGTCTGAGGTTAAGTAGAATGTGAAACTGAACTAACAATGTTTGTCTTCAGCAATTTTATTGTAGTCTCGACTTTACAGTCAACATTTTATATTACAACAGAAGAGGTACATAAGTAAGCATGACGACAAACTCTTGACCTACGGTCAGAACTAACCTATCTGAACGTATCAGTGTCTGTGTTGACGTGTCTAAGTAGTTACGAAACAGTGTATAAATAAAAATACATTTCACTTAATGTAAACATTATGGGTAAGGTTTTGGATGTGGCTCAGCTATGCTCGGTGCAGGCCTGTTCAGTGCAGAGAAATGGTTTATCTACTGATGAGCGAAATTACACCAGCTTGTGTAGCTCCATCAGGATGTTTCACACTCTGAGTAGCCGCTAAAACATATGGCATTATAACCTTCTGCCTGTGGGATCATGGAAACCTCAGTCCACCTAATGGATTAGCAATTGCTGGTTAAGCTGGCACTGCAACACCTATATATAGGAGTGTATCTGTAGCAAAGCCTGGCCCTGTTCTCATAGTGTCCATGGCACTGCGCAAAGGCACTACAGCCGTCGCCACAAGCTGGCCTCAGATCTTTTTGTTGATGTTGTTAAAAATACTCCACTTGACCAGCAAAACAGAAATCAAAGAAAATCAATGAAACCTGCTGTTTCAGTGACCTATGGCATGACAGTGATTGTGAATTACACACCGCAAGGCATCACCTTTCACCTCAGAAACTCAGGTCAAGAGAGACTCCTTACTGTGGCAACCTTTTGATGTTTGTCTCTCTTCCAGCCAAGTTGTGGCCTGAGGGACATTCTGTGAAAGTTGTAAGGCTTATCTTTACTGCTATATTAAGAATAAAATGTAATCTGAACTGCAATGGTATTTCCCATCCAATTTTAATAGGGCTGTCTGAGTCGGTCTTGCTACTTTCTCTCCCCAGCTACACACTCAACCTGTTCTAACAGATGCTTGCAAACCTCTGAGTGGTTTCTGGCCTTTTCTTGTCTCTGCCTCTTCCATCTCTTGTTTTACCTGCTCAGAGGTGCCACAGCCCCTGGGAGGAACATGATTTATACCATGTGCCACTGGGCAATGCTCCCCTCTGGGGAATGTTGCACTGGGATGCTGGCAGAGTGTAGCGTGCTCCAGTCATTTCCCATGCAGCCTCTCAGCAGGAATCCGAGCAGTGAGCTAGGCAAGTTCTGTCTCAGCTGGTAAGCCTCTTTCTTCTCTGTGCACACTCGAGGGAATCCCTGCTCTGACCCTCTGGGCACAAGGGGAGCTGGACAGAAGAGAGTGAACCAGGGCAAACCATCTGCCCTCAAGCACTGAACATGGCCCCAGCCCCTCTGAAATTGTTTGTGTGTGTGTGTGCATGTACAGAAATCACACCTGAAGTATCGACTCCTCCTATCTGGCTGTTAGTATCACAGCAAGGATTACTAGTTACAGAGTCTGTACACATCACATTTACCACTCTAAGCTATGTAGCCACATCTTTTCCAGCTTTACACACAAACAACGAAAGTCTTCTGTAGTTTGGAGGGTTCCATCTCACAGAGTTGCTGTGGTGTTGGTGCAAAGCCTGCAGTCCGTGTGGTCAGGGTTATGCACACATTGAAGGAGCTGAACTGGCCTGTGATAAGACACAAAACCAGACAAATATTTTTTAACCACTTCACAAGTACAACAGAATAACTCCACCGTTACTAAATGCAATGTGAAAGTCAAAGTGCCTGTTACATCTGTGCTTATCAAGTGGATGTCCTAGGACTAATTTTTTTAGATCTTGCTGAAGAAACATAACTTTGGTGTTTACAGGGATTAGGGACAAAAGCAAGTGAGCACACAGTAAAGTAGGATGTGAACTCACAGAGTGTCAGCTGTGCCGTGATAACAAAAGTAATTAAAAAGAAGCACATTCTCTTGCATAGACTATGGAGCTGCTGCCTTGCTGGAAGTTCACCATCTTGCTTTCGCAGTGGCAACCCCTACTGCTACAAGGTAAAGCTGTTGCTAACAATGTCAGGTATGATTAGATTTTTTTCTTAGAAGTACATCCAGTGAATCTATTTCTTTAATTACTTCTGGAAGACACTGCTGACGTGGACAAAAGCAAGAGAAAATCATCAGCATCAATCACTATGTGCATGAAAAGCCAGATGCTCAGCTGATACGGATCCACATGGCTCTGTTTGAAAAGACTTAGGGGAGTGAAACATATATTATCTATTCTGAAGAGTTTTACTGCAAATGTAAATTGCTTATTTTATTATTGCTGTGTATATAAAAATAGTAAAATGTCCACATTGCTCTACACAGTTGTTTATGTATGTTGAGCTCTAACAAAAAACTCTACTTGTTACTCTATCTTTAAAAGCGAGTAGTGAGCCACAGCAATGCCTGTGTCAGTAACTCCTTGTGATGTGTTACAGGTTTCTCCCTGCACTGACCCACGAGGGATCTAAGTTACTACATATTTCCCCCTTCTCCCTGGCCCCTTACCTTATTTCATTATTGCAGAAATAATCTGTACCTGCTTACAGGTCCTGGAAGTATTGATTAAAGGTTGCATTTATCCAAAGGTAAAGCGAGTACACGAGCATCACAA
The DNA here is from genome assembly GCA_013389965.1 of Todus mexicanus. NCBI lineage: Eukaryota > Metazoa > Chordata > Aves > Coraciiformes > Todidae > Todus > Todus mexicanus. The sequence continues at coordinate 7,364 of WEIS01009866.1, read as the reverse complement.
CTTGGCACATTTGCACATAACACCAGTGTTAATTTTTTCACAATGTGCAGAGCACCCGTTAATCGGATTCAAATACCTAAATAGGAATATATTGCTTTGCCTTCAGGACTAAAGTCTTATCACCAGATAAGGCATTATCTCCTTTGTGGACCAACTTTTCCTTATTTAAAACTAGTGTCACGAACTCAGTAGTTTATAGAAATGTTTGTTTACTTTGGAAATGTTCGTACCCAAGTATGAGTTCTTTTCTATGAAAAGCTGTTCCAGACAGATAAGATATGAGCAATATTGAACCTTTGCTGCTTTTCTAATGTCGCTAAACAACACTTTTGCTCTGTGTGAAGGTCTCTGAACCTACACAGAAGGATAAAGGGTCCCAGACTTTTGTATCTCCTCAGCAGGCAGAGAGAGATTTCAGGCAAGTCAGAATGTGGGCTGCTGTTTCCCACACTCCTGTTTTTCTCTCCTGACAATGGTGAATTACAGTAGTTAATAATGCTTATCATGTTTCATGCCTCACTCTCTGATAAAGCATCTGGGAAGAATGTAAGTTCAAATTATAGTAAAGGAAGTAAGGACCGTCCTTGACATACTGTGTTATCTGCATGCAGCATGGAGGAAAGCTATTTGGTTCTGGTTATTGCAGGTAGAAGCCTGGTCAGATAAGTATGTGTTGAAGGAGGCTGGATTGCTTCATTCCTGAAGGCAACCGAACATAATGGCAAGTGCAGAGCAGAGAGCAAGCCCCAGACCCAGCCACCATGAGGTATCCAGCACGAGTGGAAGCACCCAAGAAGCACACAGCCACATCCAAGGGATGTGATAGCAGTAAGAGGGGAGTCTACTCTAGCTTGCTGTTAATCTGTATTAAGAGGGAGATGCATTAGTAGTTTTAGGTTAGCAAGCTGTCATTAATAAGAGCGGGTAATTACCTGTAATTGTCTTCACAAGTGATCTTAAAGTTTCGCTCTTCTAAGATGCTTTTTAACCTTTTTATGGAATGACCTGAGCAGGATTCACTGGAGAGAAAAGTCTTTCATTACTTGTGTTTCTTGTGTGTGCAAGAAGCTCAGCTAAATTCCATGCTATGTCACTTTGCTTTATTTCAGGTAAAGTTTTTTACAGTCTTGTTTGCTAACGTGCTGTAAAGTCCATTGGGCTTGTGGGGTTTTGACTACCATTCGGCCTTTGCTGGTAGAACCTATGTGCAGGAAGATAACTGTGTGAAATAACTCCATTCCATGCACAGCTCAGTGTATTCTAGAACTGCTTCATTGCTGCTGATGGTCTCCATACACAGGAGCACATCTGTGGAAGCACAAAGGAATCAAGTCCTCTGTGTGATGAGAAAGGGCCAGTCATGAAAACCAGCAGCTAAGTCCCAGGTAGAACATAGGATAGGAGGAAGCAAATAGAACACACGGGAGGAGGCAGGCTATGAGCACCTCCTTATCTGTTTGATTCAATCTGTGGCTGCTGCTCCTCTTTTCTGACAAAGGGTTGTTTCAACCACTTTTCCACTGGTAGGAGCTCTAACTTATTTATTTTCCATCCAGCTAATGGTTTCATGAAGCATGTAGCAATTTCATACCTTTCAGATTCTTATCGCTTTGCTTAAAATAGCCCAAAGCTGTAGTGAGAGGATTGATCAATGTCAGACACAGACAGACAAGCTGCGTAAGACTTGTTACCTTGGGATAAAAATAATTTCCTGTTCCAGAGTATAGAGGACACATCAGGGCAATAATACAGTACTGGGGCAAATCCAGTTCCTAACATATGGCATTACTGGAAAGCAAAGCCAGCTCTTCTTTGTTCACTAGACTTTGCCAGATGTTAGCAGTGATTCAACATGGAATACAAATCAGAAGATAAAAGGAATACATATTATTGGAGCTATCAGCCCTCTGTCTCCTTGGAAGTAAGTAGAAAATAAAAAAGGAATTGCTGTGAACTTGGCACAGAAGCGGGTTGTGTCAAGAAGGCTGGCAGGGCACAGGGTTGTTGAAGCTGTTAAGGAGGAGCATGATGGCTTTTCTTATGCGAGAAATCTGGGTAGAAAGGAACAAGTGCCATGTTGGGAGTAACTAATGTACAGATTACTCAATGTGCTTTTCTTCAGCAGACCCTTATGCAATGGGCCACAAGAGTATGTCTGGCATGAGGACCACAGTATAGATGTATGCCTGTGAGCTGTGGCAGATGTGTCAGCTTGTGTGGCAAACAGACAGTTTTAGTGTGGCAAACAGACAGTTTTAGTGTGTCTGGGCTAGGGGAGGGCTTGTAGCACTGGAGCTTGTACTGGGTCAGACAGCGAGGCTATCTGAGCAAGGGTCTCTGCTGGGTCCACACTCGTTCCTGAGATGCACTACATCACCATGGCCTGCTTCCGGACCCACAGCATCAAAGCTGCTGCCTCTGTCATGGGGGGGGTCCTTGGGAATGGGAGAAACCACAGCAGTGCATTATAACCATGCGAACCACAGAAACAGCTCTGAAGATAGGGGTCAAAGGCACTGAGCCTCACGTTCAGCGCTTGAAATCTGATGGATCTGCAAATGAATCTGATTGAGATGAAAAGGGTCACTCAGAAAGGCTTGGGTGTAACTTGAAAGTCACTGCTCTAATATCAGTAACTCCATGGTAAGCATTTAAACTACAGATTTGTTATTAAAAATCACAATCATCTAGCTTGGAAGGGACTGCTTGAGATCATCTAGTCCACCCAGTATCAGTTACAGCAGGTTGCCCAGGACACAGGTTTTGAGTATGTCCACACATGGAGACTTCACAACCTCTCTGGAAAACCTGTTCCAGCATTTGAAATTATTTTATTAAAAATGGTTCTACTCATTGTAATTATACAATTTCTGTGGATAAATACATTTCCCAGCTGTTCACCCTTGCAAACATAGCCTGCTCTATGACTTCAGCACTGCATCCATAATAAGGGTTTGTACAGCACAGTGGGGTTGGAAGGAATTTACAGTTTATGGGGCTTCTGGAAAGCAAGGAAAATGTCATTTTGTCTTAGCTGTAACTGTTCATCAGTGCCTACGAAATATACTAAAGAAAACAACAGTACAAATGTTAATCTTTTCAGTAAAGTAAGCAGCTAGAAGAGTGAATGTAGAGTAGGTTTCGTGGGCAGGTTTCAGACAGTGTCACTGTTAGACAGTCAGAAGTGAGCTGCACTATCTGCCTTCTACACACTGCTTGTGGTTTTCTACCAGTGTCACTTACCTTCGAGGTCCACCGATGTCATGCATAAGCCAAATGTGTACCGCAGACACTTTATCTGGATTTAGGTTGAAGATCTCAATACTTCCAAAGATGCTGTAAGAATGAGACATGAAAAAGCAAAACATTATTAGTTATCTACAAAAGGCATACATTTCCCCAAATATCAGTGGTTTTTAGTACTGCTATTATTCTCAGTGGAAGAACATTATCTTGTCAATGGATTTTCATAGACTATTTAATTGCCTTACGGTAAAATATATTCTCCTCCTTCTTATTTCACTTTCAGGAGAACTTTTAAAGCTATCTGCGAACTGAAACGAGCTGAAGTTTTTCCATCTTTAGTGCCTTTTCTCCTGTATAGTTTATTGGCTGCTGATTTGGTTTGGTGCAAGGGAAATGAACATGGTTGTTCCCCTGACCAGCATATTCATCTTTTAATATTATTCAAGACTGCAATTCCAGCCAGGTAGTCCAAGGAAGCACAGCAGGAGAGGTAAAATCCAATTAGCTTCATGAACAGNATGTACAGATTACTCAATGTGCTTTTCTTCAGCAGACCCTTATGCAATGGGCCACAAGAGTATGTCTGGCATGAGGACCACAGTATAGATGTATGCCTGTGAGCTGTGGCAGATGTGTCAGCTTGTGTGGCAAACAGACAGTTTTAGTGTGGCAAACAGACAGTTTTAGTGTGTCTGGGCTAGGGGAGGGCTTGTAGCACTGGAGCTTGTACTGGGTCAGACAGCGAGGCTATCTGAGCAAGGGTCTCTGCTGGGTCCACACTCGTTCCTGAGATGCACTACATCACCATGGCCTGCTTCCGGACCCACAGCATCAAAGCTGCTGCCTCTGTCATGGGGGGGTCCTTGGGAATGGGAGAAACCACAGCAGTGCATTATAACCATGTGAACCACAGAAACAGCTCTGAAGATAGGGGTCAAAGGCACTGAGCCTCACGTTCAGCGCTTGAAATCTGATGGATCTGCAAATGAATCTGATTGAGATGAAAAGGGTCACTCAGAAAGGCTTGGGTGTAACTTGAAAGTCACTGCTCTAATATCAGTAACTCCATGGTAAGCATTTAAACTACAGATTTGTTATTAAAAATCACAATCATCTAGCTTGGAAGGGACTGCTTGAGATCATCTAGTCCACCCAGTATCAGTTACAGCAGGTTGCCCAGGACACAGGTTTTGAGTATGTCCACACATGGAGACTTCACAACCTCTCTGGAAAACCTGTTCCAGCATTTGAAATTATTTTATTAAAAATGGTTCTACTCAGTGTAATTATACAATTTCTGTGGATAAATACATTTCCCAGCTGTTCACCCTTGCAAACATAGCCTGCTCTATGACTTCAGCACTGCATCCATAATAAGGGTTTGTACAGCACAGTGGGGTTGGAAGGAATTTACAGTTTATGGGGCTTCTGGAAAGCAAGGAAAATGTCATTTTGTCTTAGCTGTAACTGTTCATCAGTGCCTACGAAATATACTAAAGAAAACAACAGTACAAATGTTAATCTTTTCAGTAAAGTAAGCAGCTAGAAGAGTGAATGTAGAGTAGGTTTCGTGGGCAGGTTTCAGACAGTGTCACTGTTAGACAGTCAGAAGTGAGCTGCACTATCTGCCTTCTACACACTGCTTGTGGTTTTCTACCAGTGTCACTTACCTTCGAGGTCCACCGATGTCATGCATAAGCCAAATGTGTACCGCAGACACTTTATCTGGATTTAGGTTGAAGACCTCAATACTTCCAAAGATGCTGTAAGAATGAGACATGAAAAAGCAAAACATTATTAGTTATCTGCAAAAGGCATACATTTCCCCAAATATCAGTGGTTTTTAGTACTGCTATTATTCTCAGTGGAAGAACATTATCTTGTCAATGGATTTTCATAGACTATTTAATTGCCTTACGGTAAAATATATTCTCCTCCTTCTTATTTCACTTTCAGGAGAACTTTTAAAGCTATCTGCGAACTGAAACGAGCTGAAGTTTTTCCATCTTTAGTGCCTTTTCTCCTGTATAGTTTATTGGCTGCTGATTTGGTTTGGTGCAAGGGAAATGAACATGGTTGTTCCCCTGACCAGCATATTCATCTTTTAATATTATTCAAGACTGCAATTCCAGCCAGGTAGTCCAAGGAAGCACAGTAGGAGAGGTAAAATCCAATTAGCTTCATGAGCAGCTAGAAATGTGGAATTCATATGTACTGAATAAATTGTAATAATAAAGTTAAGTTTGTGCAGTAAAAGCATACTAGACACCACAGCTGCATACCCTCCGAAGGTTTTCAAATGCTGTCACTGTATACAAAGAGTTAAGTGAATCAGCTCTAAAACAGCCAATGGTTTAGACCCCAATATGAGTTTACCAAAATCCATTCTACATTGGACTCACTGGCAAAGACACAATCGCCAGCATGAAGGCCCCATAGAATCAGGGATAACAGCACACTGAGTAAATACCTGCTGTTTCTGAAAGCTCCAGCTTCTACTGATCCATTGAGCATCACTTGAACCACACCACATGCTGCTTCTGCAAACTGAACCAAACAAATGGACATCATACTCTGACACTACATGCAGTGCCACATCAGACTCAGGGCTAGTAAAAATTACTGCAACTTCTTTGATGTCATCAGAGCTGACATACAACTAGAGGATCTGGCCAATGTTTCTGCAGAACTTCAGTGAAGAAAACAAGCCCCTAAGGGCTATGGCAAAATTGTGATAAAGCTGCATTAACCAGCTATGAATTGGCAATCTGAGGTTGCACGGGACTTGTACAGTAGCTTCGCTGTCACTGCTGGTTTCAGTCTTTATAGGGCTTTCCAGAGCCCCAACAGCTACAGCTGTCTAACAAGGCTGTAGTGACTTGAAATATCCTCAGACTGCTTTAACTCATGTGATGAGAACAAGCCAGAACAGCAGTACCACTAGTTTAAGGACAGGCAAACCACTGTGTACTCATTACCTTGTGACTCATGCTCTGTGTTCTTTTGTGGCTTGGGATTTTTCTCCCCAGTGGTTCTAGTAAAACCCACCGTGAAGTTTTGTTTGATTTGATTTTTAAACCACTGGATAGCGTCTGCTCTTTTAATTATGTAAAACTCATGTCCAAATATTTAAAGATTAATAAGGTTACAACATAAAGTACCCACTGTAGATATATAATCCTTTGGGAAGACAAAGAATTTTTTAAAAGCTTAATACAGCTGACCGTACTTATCAAATCTTCCAACTCCTCCTACATCTAAACAATGTAGCTCAAACTCAGATCTCAATAGCTGTGATGTTGCAGGGAAGTTTTGTTATGTGTAACTTTCTAATGTAATAAACATGAGCTTTAGTAGATCTTAAATCCATTTGTTCCAGAGAGCCTGCAGTCAAGCAAGACTGACTGTATGGTGGTTTACTCCTCACAGATTCTGGAACTGAGTGGATTAATGAGAATATAGAAACTGTTTTGTACTTGGAAAACTTTTGTCCCCCAGTTTACCCCCAAAACTTTTTTTTTTTTTTTTATGGTGAGTAGACTTGTTCTTATGTACATGAGAACTGAAGGACACAGGAATGATTGTTTTCTACCTGGACAGTCATCTACTATTAGTCATATCAAGGGTGAAGTCCTGAGGACATGTAAAATTAAATTAATACAGGAGAGTAGTTTCTTTTCTGGCAGTTCGATTTTGTAAAGTGCTGATTCAGCAAAACCAGGATGACAGCTTAACTCAGACTAGCAGCGTCTCATTCATGTGATGGGAGTTGGCATGTTGATACGGGTGGGTACATCATAGGAACCTTGCCAGGTACTATTGTGGGAGGACGTGCTCCTCAGGGAAGGTGAAAGGGGATTCTCAGCTGCTTGGAAAATTTCTGTGCCACTTCGGGCACTGCTCTCAACATTAACATGCTAAAATGTATTTTATTTTAGCAATTTCAGTTCTGTGACTTAATTGAGGTGGTGATTATTATTACTGTAAGCATTATTTGCAAAGCTCCAGCTGTCTGCCAAGTGTTATTCTAGACATTTACACAGTCTCTGTTTGCAAACAAAGCTTACGTGAATTTTTAGTATTCCATGTCTTAAGTTCGACCTGCAAATTCACAGTTT
>WEIS01009860.1:0-14666 GCA_013389965.1 Todus mexicanus | reverse complement strand
CACCCAGAGCAGACTGCACAGGAGCAACTATTGTGTTTGCAGGTCGCACGGGATGACTGTTTCGGCCACATGGAATATCTGGGCTTAGGCATTTCAGAAAATAATGGCTGTGGTTACTTATTATTATTATTATTATTATTATTATTATTGTTATTGTTATTGTTGTTGCTGTTGCAAGGCATTTCAAATATCAACCCAATGGAACAGAAGAAATTAAAGACAGCTGCAAATTTTACAGAGTGGAGTTGACCTCATAAAAGTCTTTGTTTTCGAAAATGAAATCTATCGCTTTCTCTGTGATCTGTATTATGCGGTTTCCAACAGTTTGGGAAATAAAAAGAAATAGAAGTGTTCTTTCAGTTGCCTTTTAAGCTAATAAGTTCAAACCCCAAGCAATTAGATATTTTACACGTTACCAGTTTACTGTTTTGTGTCAATTTGGGAAATAACTGGCAGTCATTTTGAGAAATGGCTGAAGATTTGGGTGATTTCACAGAGTGACTGTTTTCGCAATATGACTCCAGCGTACGACAGAGATTGGTGCAAGAACAGCTGTGCATAAAAGGAGGGAGTTGAATCAGATTGCTCTACTTGCTAAGGAATCATTCCTGAAGATGCCTCAAGGCTTTGAAGTTTAAATTTAGAGAAGAGCTGTACAGAAAGAATAAGAAATGCTCCAAGTGCACGATCCCAAAGGCAGAGGATTGTGCAACTGTTGCTGAAATAAAGCAGATAAAAGAGAATCCCAAGTCAAAGTCAAGACATGAATACAATCTGCTTTCAAAGTGTGGAGAACTGACTCTGCCTGATTTTGGAACTCTAAGAGTACACATGGCTGCTTTCCCCATTTAGACACCCGGCATTATTGCTAATAAACCACTCACTATTTCCCTCAACCCTGGCTGGAAATTCTACCATGTGAAGACATTGAGAAGCTGATGAAGTGGAAGCAGCCAGAAGAGCAGTCTCCCACACGATATATGAGCATCGAGGATACGTGTGGTATCATCCAAAAAGCACATACTGCTGCCGGCCATGGTGGTCACGATCATGTCATGAAACACTTGTCACCAAAGTATTCAAACATCACCAGAGACGCTGCTGAGCACTCCAAATCCTTCTGTGTAGGAAAAAAGAGAAGGTACCATTTGGAACGGTTTGCTGGCTGGTCTGTTCTGAACAAGGAGCACTCACTCCATGTGTTCAGGCAGCTTGAAGTGAATAATGGTGTACCAGGACTGCATCACCATCCGCTTACATCAAACTTACTCAAGCTTTCGTTTTGAGCTTACGTTGCTTTTAAGGAATTTACACGTGTGAATTAACGTATCGAGTAATTTTTGCAAACTTGACTTAAAAAGTGAGAAAGAATAGTTTGCTAATTTACCAATCTGCATGTCTGGAGTTGAGGAAGGGGCGAGGGAAGGAAGCTACTGATTTCTTCAGTGGAAACAGGAACAACCTAAGCCTAACAATCACAGAATCCCGGGCTGGAAGGGACCTCAAGGATCATCCAGTCCAACCCTTAATTGGGCAACACTAAGTCCCCTCTCCTCTGTGCCAGTGATTACTGTTCCATGACAATATATCAACATGATATTATTTATGTCACCCCACCATAGGGAAGGAATTAGGAACTGATACACTTCAGGTTTGTACGGACTCAATTATCAGTGTCTTTTACTGCAGAAATTTAATTTCATTAGGGAGCAGAGTTAATTAGTGCAGCTATTTCTCATTATTAATGTAACCCATATATACACAAAGTCTAGTTAGCTCTGCTGTTATCTCCTCTGTATGCAATTTTAGAATAAATGAAGAGCCAATTTACTGTAGCCCTGCTCTGATACTCAAGAAGCTGCTCCTTTCGGGGCTGCTGAGTGGATCCTGCGAAGCCTTCATACATTTTACTTTGTCTCAACAATAATTCACCTGGAAACTTGGTCAGAAATAGAATAATGAAAAGTAGTCACACGTAAGAGGAGTTCTCCTTCTGTCCCCCACTGACAGCAGGCTGCAAATCCAAGCTGGTAACAATTTCATTGTGCAGTATTAATGTTCAGTTGATTAAACGATTCGAAAGACTGAGCCTTTTCGGGTGCTGTAGGAGAGCTGGAGCTCTTGGTAGTGCAACAGGGAGGTGTGGAGGACAAGCGAGGCTGGTAAACACCACCAACTAACTTTTCACGCCAAGGAAAGTGAAGCAAAATCACAAGAGCAGGTGAAAAACGTGACAAGCAAAGTTAGACAGCGAGCAGATAGTTCACAGACAAATAAGCAAAGGCAAGCTGTGAGACAAACACCAATCTGCAAGCGAAGTCTCAGCTGCTCCTTGGTTAAGTACTGGTCACAGGTTGGCAAGTTGAACTATGCAAGGGGCACCAAAAAAAGTGGTGGCAGAGGCATGTGGAAAAAGACAGCATGTAAAATACATCAGCATAACGACACCTTTTACAGAAGTACATAGGAGTGTGAAACTGCTGCGGCTACAGGTGAAGTGAAAATGAAACCAAATCGTAACTGTGCTGGACTAAAGTCATGTCACATATTTTAATGTCAAGGGGTATTTTTGCGATGACAGAAAATCCCTGAGCTGATAAAATAATGTCAAGGACAAGAATCTTGTTCTGGAGGTCAGAACATGTGTAGGAGTAAATGGTAATTTAGGTTTGTGGAGCAAGTGGTAATTTAGATTTGTGTTACTAAATGTTCCACGTTAATAACTGCTGTAAGTTAGTTACTATATTTAGTAATCAGAACCTTCAAAGCTCTGAACACAAAGTACAGACGTGGAAGGGAAGTTCACCTCTGAGGTGTTAAGATGAGTTAAAATTGCAGAATCATAGGAAAAAATAGATTATAAGTGATCTCTTGAGATCATCTAGTCCTATCTCCTGCTCTAAGCATGGCTAAATGCAAAGTTAAACGAGGCTGCCCGGGGCTGTGCCTGGTTCTGTTTTGAAAATCCTTAAGGATGAAGAATCCACTTTCTCTGGGCTCTTGACCCAGAGCTGCACCACTCAGAAATTATTATTAATATACTCATAAGTTTCATAAAATTCTCTGATCTTTCAAAGTCATGTTTGACCCTCACACCTGAGGTCCTTGATATGTCCCATCTTTCAATGACCAAAGCCTTTGCAACTCACCCCACTCTGCCCCTGCCTTCCTCTACAAACAGTAAGAGGGATTTTTGCTCCTAGAGACAGATGCTTTTGGAAAAATACTGAGCGTGGCCCTTAGTACTTCAGTAAGGATGGTCCATTCAGATGAATTACACCCTAGAAAGATGTTTTTCTGGATGAAGTCATATTCCAGAAAAGCTTTCTGAGCATACCTTGTTATATATCTCTCCAAACAAAAGCTTTTGGTTTTAAAACATTCATATTTGTTACATTTTCAGATCATTTCAACTGTTTGCTTCAAAATCTTAGAGTAGAGAGAAGGAAGAAATTTTTCACACTGAGGGTGGTGAAATCCCGGCATGGGTTGCCCAGAGAGGTGGTAGATGCCCCATCCCTGGTGTCATGGTGTAACCGCTGCCGGCAACTGAACACCATGGAGCTGCTTAATAAAATAGTACAAACGAGAAGGAAACAACAGTACTAATGATAACACTAAAGAAATGATAGACAATTCTACATTATCTATGAGAAAGAAAGAGTAGATAAGGCAGAAAAAAAAGCCTGTGCTGTTTTTCTGGCTTCAATTTATTTCAAAGATATAGAGAAAACCTACCTAAAAGCTTTGTGATTTATAACTTGGGGGTTATAAATGAGCTCGAGCGCGTTTTGTGATCTTCTGTGAAGTGCAGCCCCTTTTTTTTTTCCCTCAGAGATATTCCAAACGGGAGCTGAGCAAAGACTTCAGGCCCTTTCAATTATTTCACAGTCCAGATGACTCCGTTTCCCTACAGAAAGGTTTGTACCCTCTGAGGTCCTGGAGGTCGCTACGAACAGCCGGCTGACAACACTGTCGCTGCACAACAAGAGATTAGTCAGGCAGGTTCGCCAGGATGTTAGTAGCCCACCAGCTATGATTAAAGAAACATCAGCTTCTCCTCTTAACGCTTTCCAGAATGCGTACTTCCCCTCTGGATGAACCTCCACGTGATTCCCACCACAGATGCCTTTTCAACCCTGCAGCAGTCCAACATGGGCACGGTCAAACCCTGCCTCCTGCTGAACATGGGGCTGAAGGAGCCAAAGTTCTTTCCTTCGCTCGTTCCACTGAGCAGCAGCAACTTTAGTTTCCCCAGCCCTGCTGCTCAACTCTATTTTGATTTGCTTTTGCCTTTTTTTAAACTGTCGAGTGTTTCTCAACTGTCTTATCTCGTTCTAAGAGCTTTCCTTAGTTGTTGGAACTTCCTGGGTCTGGGCGCATTTACCTACTGAATTTTTGGATGAAGAGCAGCAGATTCATGATCTCTGCTCCACCATATTTGCTCAGAGATTTTCAAGCTAGAAGCAGAGACAAGCAAGGCTTGTTAGAGCTCAGGAACACTGGCCACCCAGTAACCCCTGAACGCTCCCATGGAAAGTGGAGCAAAAATCACTAGAGGAAGAGATGCCTCTACCCCAAAGGGAGGTAATCGCGGAACCCTGAAGATCTCCATCTCTCTGAAGCCAAGATTAATTGCCTAGAGTGGGACAGTATTAGGAGTGGAAGTGGTCATTGTTCTTGACTCCTTCTCTCCACGTCTCTCTTCATCTGGTAACTAATGCATTACAATATTCAGGTTTCAAGCTTGTGACATTTCGCACTCATTCAACTTCCAGTCACTCAAAAACGATTGGTGGCTGAATACAAGATCTTATAAAGTAAACTCATGTTGCACTTACAGAAATAATTTCCTCCCTGTCTCTTCTACATTAACAAAGGCTTCTCCCATCCTTCACTTCCAACAACCACAGGTGGTTGAAAGAAAAGCAATTAAGCCAGTCACTTCATTTTGACCGTTCCCCTCTATCCCATTCTCTTGCTCTACAATCTAATTTTGTTAGAATGGGAGGATAAGTCCAAGAGGACTCTGCTAAACTGCTCGTTTGGAACCTACCACATATTTTATTTTCATAGAGTCAGCTCAGAGTATGTTAATCAGCTGAGCAGCCCGTCTATGCTTTAGGGCAGAGATGTTCTCACAATTACAGTAATTGCTCAAATCCTTGAGCTGAGGAAACAAAGAAACAGAGAAGGCTGTTGAATGAACTGGTGTAGGCAGTTTGATGGTACTTAGGATCATGATCGTTTTATGATGAGAGTGTCACGGTTGGTTGTGCGTATCCCTCTTGCCATGTGTTGAGAGGACGGGGCGTAAAGAGGCATACAGAGATATCCCAATTAGCAAAAAGCAACAGAAATGATACTGTCATTTCATCTTCCAGACGCTGGATGTGGCGGAATCATTTAGCAATAGGCACAATATAGAGATAGCTTTGAAGATATTGTCAGATATAATGAGCAAAAAGCCTTTCTCAGCTGCTCTGGGACATGTCCCTGACATTTCAGGAAATAGCAAACCTGAGCAAGATCTACATAAGCAGAGAGTCTGCTTTATTGATTTAAATGTCTTTCATCATAAAGGCTATTTTTTTTTCATTCCTGTAAAGAAATACCTTTCTGTAAGGAAGCTGTGGTCATTACGTACCGTAATCGTAGCACTAGAAGGAGCAGAAGTGCTGGCCTGCGTGTAAATCTGGGGTAATCACCCTTGTCGTTTAAGAGCTCTGCAACCTCCTCCTGAAAAGATGAAGAACGCACAGAATCACAGACTGGTAAGAGTTGGAAGGGACCTAACCCCCCTGGACGACTACACCAAATAGTAGGATATGGCTGGTTCATAAGTCATGTAACTGACTCCTAAACTGGTATATGAACCAGCACAGGAGAATAATGACAAGTTCCTCGACCTGTAATAATAAATCTAACCTCCTTGCACAGAAACCAAGAAATAAGGAGTATGATGGAGGTAACTATATATTATTATTTCTAATAAACAGAGAAGCCAGGTATCCTCTTCCATCCCGGCAAACAAAGCCTGAGAAACCCCTCAGCAAATCTGCAACTGAGTAAGTAGATGAGTCCAAAAATCTCAAATCTCCTGCTATTGACTGTTTACTGGTTGAAGTTACTAAATTCTTCACACTGCATGGCTAGGTGGGATTGGTGAGTTAAAGGGATTATCCTGCAAGTTCACTAACTGTGGAACATGATTTGCTCACTTTCCAGTACCTGTGACTCATGTTTAACAGCAGCTAAGATTGAAATCTACCCACCCCCACAAGGTAGAGTAGTTTTGTTGGTTTTCTTAGAGAGGAAGGAGCTCTCAAACTCTTATCTGAACCCTTGGTTGCTATTGTCCTGATCAGTAAACATAACATTTTCTTACCAAGTGACACAGAAAGCAGAGGAAACCGTGCGGAAACGAAATGAAACCGAGGACTTAGAGTTCTACTGCAGATCTGACCGCTGCTTAAAGGAACTCTGCCACACTCACACGTAGGCACAGCCAGTGGCACCTCCACAGAGGCTCATCCCGTCTCTGAACATCCAGCAGGCCCTTGTTCCTCTTCTTCTCAACTGTTCCTTAACTGCTTCTTCTGTTTCATTTTCCCTTAATAATTTAAACCTTCCTCTTTCCCCTTTTGTTCCAACTCCCCCTTGTTGAACCAGACATGCCCAGTACTTTTTCCTTCCTTAACATCTGTTTGTGATGCTGGTCTTGATCTGGATCTCTGATGTCTACATCAGCATTTCTCTTTCAACCTTTACTCTTGCTAGTCTAGTGCCTCATCAGACTGTGTGCTGATGAAGTCAGAAGCAAAAGCAAGAGCTGCAAGGTCATTTGAACAGGCTGATGTGACTCAGTTTCCTCTGGTACTCAGATGAAAAAGCAACCTAAACTGTAAGACCTTGATTACGGAGCTGAGTGATTTCCTTTTTTAACAGAAGAACGTGCAGATGAAAGCTTAACACCCTGAATGGCTCCAACACGCAACCTTCAAGGAACATTTGGAGAAAGTGATTCAGGGGTAAGAAACATCAATGGAAAAGTTCCGTTTCTGATCTCCAGCAGTTTTGATGTCAACCATCAGCGCTCTACCAATGAAGAAAAGACACTTATCTATGCAACGCCTTTTTGGGGGGTTTGGCATCGCTTTATGACCAAAGAGCTCAGGCTTGATTCGAGAAGGTGATAGAGGGCACAAAGTTGTGGATCTCGTAGCCTGATTTGGCTCTGTCTGGAGTGCCAACATAGCAGCCACTGAAATTTCTTCTGCGTTATTACTTGGTGGTTCAAGCTTTGTGGATCACTTCGGCTCCTGTGGACAGACCTTGCAAGCATTTCCTTGCTTTACCCAGACGCTGTGGGTGTGCTTTCGGGATCCCTCTAACCCATCGAAATCATCAGTGTCTGACACCCAGGCTGTCCCCTGCCCTCCTGTGTGTTTCTGCAGAACCAGCTGATCATTCTGCCATCCAAACTCCGTTGCTACCATGCCGGGCAGCAGCCTGTCCTTATGTTAGGTGATGCTGGAGCCACACCCGGTGAGTACCATTTTTCGGGTAGTTGTTTTCCTTCAGTCTGCTGGAGCAATTGCACATTCCTCTTACCCTAAGCCCGTGAGTATATTCAGCCTCCAAAATGGGCTTCCCTCCTGAATCCTCATCTAGAGGAGATGGCAATTCTTCCCTCAAAGCTTGCAGAGTTTGTCCCAAGAATGCTTCACAGATTGTTGTCTCCACATTCACCCTCACAACCCTTTTTGTTCTCCCCCTTATTTTTAGCATCCTTGGTTTTTGGCTTCTCTGTATTTATTTATTTCTAAGCATTCTCTTTCACATTCTTCCTAATGACTGTACTTAAGGGTGACTACAGGATGATGGGAGCAATACTAGTCCAGCCCTGCTCTAATATTGGTTTTATGTTATTGATCACAAAACCTTGCATGTTGTCCTGTTGTGTTTGAGTACTGATAATGCTGGCTGTGGGCTAGAACTCTAATTAAAACATCACAGAGAATCGCAGGCTGTGAGGGGTTGGAAGGGACCTCTGGAGATCATCCAACCCACCCCTTCTGCTAAAACAGGGTCACTCAGAGCAGGGTGCCCAGGGTCACAGCCAGGTGAGTTTGGAATCTCTCCAGAGAAGGAGACTCCACAACTTCTCTGGGCAGCCTGGGCCAGGCTCTGACACCCTCACAGGGAAGTTTTTCCTTAAAAGAAATGGGGCTAACATTTTCCTGTTTAATTTCTAGGCAAGAAACTGCTTTTGAATGTCTCTAGAAGAGCCCTGACTCAATGCTTTCCTCTTTTCAGTGAGCTACCTTATACTAATGATATGGTTTGGGGTCAGTATTCATGTCTGCAGTTCAGGCATCATCTTCAAGTGCCACTGGCCTCTGCATTTCTTCTTTTAATAGCAGGAGCTCTTAAGTCACTTTTTATATACGCCTGAAGTTTCTTTTACCTCTTAAATTGAAACAGTGAAATCTCCTGTGAATTCTTGATGATCTAATAGGATGTTAGAGTGAAATCTTTCTGTTAACTCTGCTAAACACTTTGTTATTCTGGCACATTTAGCTTAATTATTCAACATAAACAAATTCAGGGGGAAAGTGCAATTTTAACAAAAAACCCTCTGCTCAGCCACGTTATTTCTTCACTTGAGCAGTGACACTTTGTACTCGTTTAGTAGCAAAGCCCAGTAACTTGTGGTAGTTGTACAGCTCAGGGTGTAACTGCCCATCTGAGCTTTACGAGTGACCAAACTGTGGACAGAAATAGTCCTGACGGGCGGGTCTGTCCTACGTGCCCAAGCAACACGCACCACGATGATCTCAGATAGCTCAGCAGCTTTTCATCAGTTCTCTCTGCATGAACAAAATATTATTAGATGTCGAACGTATGCGATCGCTATCGCGGTGAAGCAAGAAAAAAGGCTTGTGCCTTCCTGTATGTGGGCTGAGAAAACCCTCAAATGTTCTTGGTCAAAGAGCCCCAAAAGCTCTTTCTTTTTGACAGTGTTTATGTTATGCGTGAAATGGAAAAGGAGAAGGGGGAAGTCACAAAAAGAAGAGATTATAAGGTAAAGTTTAATGTATTTTTTTCTATAATGAGTGAAAAGCCATAATCTGTTTCTGAGTAATATAAAATGTTGGTGTCTAGGCTGTAATTATGCTGTTAGTAACAACAAAAAGGATTGTGCCCTCTTAAAGCCAGTTTGAAATATCAACAATATTCATTGGGAAATGAATTTGTGTCAAGAGCAGAAAATCATCTCCTTAAAGCTTGTAAAACTTTTCTTACATTAAAGTTTCCAGGAAAGCAAATTTATCCTGCCTGTCGCAGGAATATTAGGTGGGTAAGCAACTTGAACCATTTCAATGTTTCTAAGTCGACGCATTTTAAAAGGGGAGTGAGCAGAATGGTTTCTATCAGTAGAATGACCTTCTAAAGATGCTTTGCCTGATGCTTCACGAGTAAGAAGCTTCTCTGAAAATGTTTTGCAGTTGCAGGGGATCGTTCTACAGAGGAGTGCAAGAGAATTAAGAGCTGCCGATTGAACCGAGTTTACTGATTTCAAACTTCAAAGGAGCCAGAGAGAGAAGACGCTGCTTTTTTTAAGTGACTTTTTTTTGCAGCTCTTACTTTGTGCGTGTGAAACTCTTGGTGAGGTAAGGACAGAAATCTCTACGCAAGCCCCAACAACTGAATAGTCCCCGTTGTTTTAGGTTTAAATAAGAATGCAGCTGCGTGCGGCTATGATCAGCCAGTGCCAGTAGGATTACATCTTTCAGAAGACAGTTCCTAAATTAATTTTTAGCTTTTCTTCACTTGTCATTGTAGAGTAGCTCAGGTGAAACTCTGTAGCAAAAAGCCTTGGAGCTGCAGCAAGAAGAAACTGGCTTTTCACCTTCAGATCTTTCTTTTCAATGTGCTTTATGCAACCAGAAATCAAAACTGTTGCTGCCTTACGGGTGTCCTGCACCCATCCAGCAGGATGCTAAAAGGGTGGCTCAAGTGTCTTCATAAATTATCCACAAATTAGGAATAGAACCTCTTTACATATCAGTATTTTCCCCACCTTCAATTTTAGCTTCTATAACATGAGTGCAGATTAAACTCATATCATTTATAAGCCAACAATGTCTTGGTGATTTCAAATGATTGAAGCGAGAGGTGAATAACTGAAAAAAAATTATATATAATTATTCTAGAATATAGTTTAGTGAATTAAAAGCTCATTCATAGTGATATAAAATGTGATTTTAACACTGAGAGGCATGGGTTACTGCTGTCTTATATGGTATGGCAACAGGTATAAAGTTATATATAACACGGGATAACCTAATTTCAAACACAATTCAGTGCCCCTTGCTGAATCTGCACTATTGCAGAGTTAACAACAAAACAAGGTGTGTCTATTTTAAAAATTCCTATTTTTCACTTCTAGTAACCTTTGAAAGAGAAGCTTAGAAGGATGCCTAACAGCAGCATAAGCCAGCAGAACCATTCCACCAACGAGATGCTGTGGGACACCTCAGAGAGGCTCCGCACCATTCTCATAGTCCTCTACATCATCNCCACAAGCTGCTCCCATACAACGAAATCTTTTTAGCTTTAACAACAATGTGCTGCTTGGATATGTTGTGCTTCATAGCAGGAATAGCCCACTGAACCGGGAACTACCGGGCGATCCAGCTGCGGTGCGTCAGTACTGACTTTTGGCAGAAATAAAACTGTGTCGGGACTTTGCTGAGCGAGGGAGGCTGCGGAGTTGCCAGCACGGCTGTGTAGGTCTGCAGCGTTGTTTGGCTTTTGCAGACCAGTAAGATCCATCTTTCAGAAGCTACCGGATTTTATCTTGTCTCTTGAAGGAAGGCGCGTGAGTGTTGCTTTAGTCTTTGACCTAAGAGTCATACCTTGAAGCTTCATTAAGATTTTCCTCAGCTGTTCCTTTCTAACAATTACAGCACAAGCATACATTCTTTGCTATTTTTCCCTCAAAGTATCTCAGTAATAAGCTGCTGTGGCCAGTAAGTTGTCCATTCTGAGGGTCTAATAACTTCTTCTGGCAATTGTGATGCTGAAGGGAAGAGAAGGAGGAAATTCCTTTATAGGATTTTTGCTCTAGTGACTTTAGAGAGCAAGAACATAGATTCGATGCAAATAAGAAGTGCTCAAGGCATGAAATGGGGTATGTGTGAAATATTGTAGCAGTATATTTCAGAAGAATCCTTCTTTTCTTCACTTGTACAGAGTGTGTACTGGACTAATTGATGTGAAAACACTTATCTTACAGCTTCACCTTTACTTACTTCATTGCAAACCCACAAGCAGCTCCCTGAACTGCGGTAATTACACATTTAGAGTGAGAGAGAGCAGAACAGGCCACAGGTTTCAAAACTTCTGCCTTACGTCATTCTCCCATCAGAACTGGATCGGTGGCCGTCATCCCTTGGGTCCATCGTAGCCAAGAAGTACAGAAGTACAAGTTACTGTGTGCCCACAACTGGATCTAGAATTCAAATCAAGGGATCTGCTCCTTTAATGGAAGATCAGCTGCTCTCTAGGAGATGGAAATATTTTATCAGCCTTCAAAAAAACCCTTTGATGTCTGGTCACTTTCAGTTGCCTGTTGATTTATCATCCGATGCCGTACTTTTTCCATTCGCACACATAACAAAGCAAAACTAGAATAAACTAAGTGAACTGTGTTTAATCAGTTCAACATACGCTTGTGTATATGTATACAAACTTGTGCTGCAGGATGTATTTTCTCCATCAGACAGATTATATTCTTTGGGAACCACATCCGTTCTGGGAATCTTCTGCTTTATCCTCATTATGTAGAGGTTTTTTCTCAGGATTGCATTCTGCCTGTTCCGCTCAGCACAGAAGGTCTCTAACCCTTCTGCTGAAGCCCTCGCTGACGTTTGCTGCATCCCAGCAGCTTGAGGCCAGATTTCTTCCACCACAGACTCCAGGGTCACACAAGGGTACGCTTCCTCCTTCAGAGCCTCATAAATTGGCATAATTTTGAGTCTGGCAGTTTTTGCTACAGAAGTAGTATGATCCCTGGATTCAAACAGGTCAAAACTTGATTTGGGAGTGTTAAAACATGACACCTAAAGAGTAATTCAAGCTCCTTTTTTAAAAATCCTTGACCATTTTCTATCTGCCTTCTCACTGACTAGGGCTCAGTCTGCTGAGGTCAATCCACTCGCTGGTCTCTTAATCCACAGGATAATGAATTGAGCATTGATCCCAGTGTTGTTGCATCCAAGGCTCACATACAAGCACTAGAGATAAGCTGTATTCAATCTGAATCTGGAAGCACTCTAAAACCTGGTTAAAATAGAAAGTTATCATTCTCCAGGAGGACAATCTGAGAAGTAAATTCTGACAGGGCAATAACGTTGAGCTCAGATTGCGAGGTGTTATTTTTACCATGAATTAGGTAATGACACATCCCCTGGAAGACAGTTTCAATCGGTTGGTTCGAATGCTGTTTGCACGATCCAAGTAATTCTGGAGATAATTATACACATTAGTAATTGCTTTCACGTTAGCTGAATATGTAAAATCATAAACCATTTAGTCATCCCATTCATTTTTAATGCCATCAAATGAACGCCGGGAAAATCCCCAGACGTGCTGGAAGAAAAAAATATCAAGCTGCTCAATGTATCTTCTCCGTTGTTCTCGGCGTGAAGCTCTGCGTAAAAGAGAGCAGGCCAACCAAACAAAAGCGAAATCCCACTGGTACACCTGACTTCGTAAATTAGGTTGATAAATGAAGGCTACAGGTGGAGCAAGAGGACATCCAGTGTGCTCCCAACCGGTCTCAGGAGTTTCTCTCCAAAAGGACGTGAAGTCCTCAGAGAACATGTTCGTTGTGCACTCAGTGAAATCAGCTCCTCCGTAGCTTTGTTCTTCTTCCTTGTGCTTCTCAGCTGTCTCTCCCCACTTTGGATCCTCAGGTGCACCCTTCGTGCCCTGCTTTCTGACCCACCCAGGCCTGAGATGGCATCCCCACCTCCCACTTCAAGTAGGTGTATATATATGATCATTTAGGGAAAAGTAAATCCAGTGACAAACCTTCTAGACATTAGTAGGCCACTAATGTTTGCTCAAAGATGTGAGAAACAAGCCTTATGTCCTATTTTTTTCATAAAACCTCTTTTTAATAAAGCAATTCTTCCTCTTTCATCTTCATATCCTCTCTCTATGGAAACCCCCTCTAAAATTTTGCAATATGAAAGCCAGTAGATTCATGTGTAAAGACAGGAAAAAAAATTAATTTCCTCTCTTCAAAGTTATAAAAGCAACTGGAAATAAAGGGGTATCTTCACAAGCCCCACTCTTTATTTTCCCCCTGGTTTTGTCATACCAGCCTCCTTTCCCAAAGCTTAACCTAGCCAGGTGACTGCCTGAGCATCGTGGATGGAACAAATAAAGAAATGAATTCAGAAGCGGTTTTTCTGCAATGAGGATCACCAAGGTGATGCATCTGCTGCTCCTGGAGTCTC
This sequence comes from Todus mexicanus, assembly GCA_013389965.1. Taxonomy (NCBI): domain Eukaryota; kingdom Metazoa; phylum Chordata; class Aves; order Coraciiformes; family Todidae; genus Todus; species Todus mexicanus. The sequence continues at coordinate 1,131 of WEIS01009860.1, read as the reverse complement.
TCGCTGTCCTCTGGCTCCTCTCTGAAAGCACAAAATGTCAGGCTGGTGGAGCCTGTCCCGTAAGGAGGCTGTGCAACCTAAGTCACCAGGCGCTCTCCTGCTTTAGCTCTGCTGCCACCCTCTGCAGTTGCCCTAAAAACATTTCTATCTGTAAAAAAAGTACTTTTCCTAATTAGTAATGATCTTTCCTCCTAACCCCTAGAGCTCCTCAAAGGAGAAATGTATTTTCAGACAAAGAGCTCTTGAAAACTGCCGGTCTTTTTCATCTCAAACTTCCCATTTCCCTTGAAATTTTGCCCTCTAACTCTCCCTGAGAAGAGTAACGCCGGCAAAAGTCACTACTGGATTTGTTACAACTTTCTAAAATTTTAAGCAGCACATAAGATAACGAACAGAATTATCTCTGNCAAGATTAGAACCACGAAGGAACTCCGGGGAGTCTGCAAAACTGAGACAAAGAACAACAAAATCTTAGGTTTGATAAAAGAGAAACAACTCTGTCGCAAAACTCGGGCTATTTTAAGTCAAGACAAAACAATTCGAGGGAAAACAGGAGAAAATGGGTAACTCATAACGATGTGCTGATTTATTATTTAAAATGACAAAGAAGTTAAGAGAGTGCAAGAAAGAAACAGATAAAAAGACAAAGAAATAAAAGAGGCAGCTCAAAAAGATTGTCAATGAAGTGAGCTAGCAAAATTTGATGGGTCAAAGAAAACCAAACACTGCTGGCTGATAAACAGAGGTGGTTGAAATAAGAATGAAGGCAGAGGAACGGTGAAGACAAAACGCTAGGGAAAAATGAAAGGCGTATTTTAGGAGAGTTTTAGTAAATCAAACCCCACTGATTTCACTTGCAGAAGTTGAATTGCTCTCTGAAGTCACCCCAAATCAGAATCTCTCTATTATTAAGCATAACAATATCCAATCCTGTTAGTTTTCTTCTAGAATTGTTCTTTTACTACTGCTCACAGGGCTTGAAAAGGAATTCGCTTACAAAGAAATGCCTTTCCCTCCTTATCAGACAGAATAAAACCTGTTTAATCAGATCCTGCCTGACCAGACAGAATAATAATCTAATAAGAAAGCAGTAAGTCCTGGAAGAAACTCCTGGGAGAAAGCTCCCTGCTC
>WEIS01009859.1:0-12564 GCA_013389965.1 Todus mexicanus | reverse complement strand
TGCTCAGTGCTGCACTTGTTTTTAATGGAGTTTCTGAATGATAGAGCCTATACGTAATATATGCTTCAAAAAAACGAATTAATCCCCATAGGCTTTAACTGCCATCACGTATAAAGCGAATATTAAGCCCCTCTTGCATGACGGTAATATAACTTAAACATTGTTGCTTTAAACTTGATAGGCCCGAATGTAAATATTGGTCTTTAAAACTTGACGGATGCATATTTTTTGTCTAGGAAGCAAGCGCACCATTAAAGCAGTTGAAATAATAAAACCAACCCCAATCAAAACACCACCCAGTTAATAAACAAACATGCAGTTAAAATTACAGGCAGAGTAAATATTTAATGGGCCAAACTTTCCTTTCGGCTTTCTGCTCTGAATCTAGCTTGGAAACCATTGATTGGGCTAGAAGTGACTTGGCATTCGGTATAGATCACACGTCTCTGTAATAAATTTGTTGCTACACCACAATACTTAGCAATATAAATTTACACGAACCCTTTTTGAAACAAGCTGGCCTAAAAAAATAAAGCTTTTTTGCAAAGATGAAGTTATTGTGGCGTTTGCAGTGTGTGCCAGTGTGTTTACACTGTAAAAAACACACATAAATTGGAACTGAAATTCTAACTGAAATTTTGCGTGATATTAATGTATAAAAGTGAAAATGCCCTGTCTGTTATGTTATATAAACCACGACCACTTTTTCTTTCTTTGCTTGTTCTCCAAGCACCTTATGAAGCGTTGATGTAATCGGATTCCTGCCTGAACTGAAGATCTTATAAGGATGAGGTGTCACTAAACCATTTAAGTTGGATGTGCTCACAGCAAAGGTGTCTGGATTTTATCATTGAATAAACTGGAACGAAGCTGAGTTGTTATGAAATTTCAACCTGAACACATTGAATCTTTATCCAAAAATTGCATCATTAAGGAAGTGTTTGGCCAGAGTGTTGCGGGGACTACTGGAGTGATAACTAAATGGGGTGGTTTTGGTAAGAAGCAAATACTAAGCATCATCTATTCTGACTCGGAACTCCTGTTTGCTACTCAGCTTCAGCTCAGCCCTTACCGGTTTGAAGACACTTGAATCGGATCCCAGAGGGGATAGCTCTGTAGTATGAACATTGACATATTTTGCCTAAGCCTACCAGTGTCATTTTAGAGTCTGAATTAACTTCTAATCGCTGACCTGCTAAGAATATGAAATTCATTTAATCTTTCTTCAGTGGGACTGCCTCGAACCCTACTCTACCTGTTTACCTCGATCCCGTCCTGTCTTTTATAATGAGATTATACAGGGTTTATTCATTCTCTGATTTTTAAGCTGAATCTTGTAAATCCTCATACTCTGGCTCAGGGACACTCAGCCATTCCCAACTAAACTGCAACTGTAATGAAGAGGACTTCACTATCCACCATCTAGTACTATCCTTCCTTTTTTCCCTTCCCCCATCATCCTCCTCCTTCCCTGACTCCCAAATCTGGCCTTAAATGTGTTTTTGTGATTGTGTTGTTTTGGTTTTACTGTTTTTGGTTTTGTTTTTTTTTTTTTCCCCAGAAGTGTACATATGAATCTAATATAGCTTAATATTATTAATATTAAATAACATTGTTAGAGACTGATTACATGGACTTCTGTACTACTGAATCTTTCTTTTTCCTGGTCATCCAGACTTGATCAGGAGATCCTTGGGACACGTTTTACAGTATTTCCTGAATTCTCTTATAGTTTCATGGGGGTGCTGCTGTGTGTTACCAGTATTTATTCTGAGGCTCAAAGAGCCTTGTTTCTGAGGCGTTTGGTGAGCAGTTAAAATAATAAAGTCCTTTGGAGACGATTTTAAGCCTAATTGGAAACTTGCGTTAAAAAGCTTTCACTCTGTAAGATAAGGAGGAAAGCTAAATCTTCAGGCTGTGGTGAAAAATATTTTTATGAGACTGCAAATGTTGGAGTTTTTTTCATTCCTGGCAAATAATAAGAGACAACCATGCAGGAGTCTTTGAAATGTAAAGGTGACTTGTGAGTACCTTTAACTAAGCTTAATATCTTTTTTTTTTCCCTCCTGTTTTCCTGGATATCTCACATAGCAAATGTGGGTGTGAAATTTATCTTTCCTGTTCTCGGTTTTTAAACTCATCTGCATGACAACAGCCCCTTCTCTCTGCTGCAGGCGAGAGTAGTTACTCCTTGAGATTATTTTTTTTTTTCCAAATACTTTCAATGACTATTATCAAAATGTGAGAATTTTCCTTTTTAGAAATATTTAAGGGGTTAATGTGCTCGTATGTGGGACTCCTACACATGCTTTTGAAATACATTCTTTTCTATTTTTTTTTTTTAACTAAAATTATGGTGACTGTATCTAAACGGCAGCCCTGTAGCTTTCTGCTGCTTTTAACATAGTGAAGCAGGGCTTGAGAAAGTCAGGAATAAAAACCAGTTTCCAGAATCCGTTCTTGAAAGCTGTTGCGTTTAAAAAAAAATAGTGTAACAAAACTCAGTGCAGGCCCAGACAGAAGCAGAAGGAATTGTTTGTTTCCAGTTGAATAGATTTCACTCACGCTCACTCTCGCGTAGATTTTACTTGCTTGCGCTCTCATCCATGTCCTCAAAAGGATTGAGATGTGTGTCCAAGTGCTGTGACCGGAGTCCTCATCATGTCTCTTGGATTTTTCTTGATTTTTGTGACACTGAACTGGTACTTGTGTACTGTACTCATGTACCTCTTTGGAGTTAGAATCACAGAATTGTCAGGGTTGGAAGGGACCTCAAAGATCATCTAGTTCCAACGCCCCTGCCGTGGGCAGGGACACCTCCCACTAGAGGAGGTTGCTCAGAGCCCCATCCAGCCTGGCCTTAAAGGCTGCCAGGGATGGGGCTTCTACCACCTCCCTGGGCAACCTGTGCCAGCGTCTCACCACCCTCATGGTGAAGAACTTCTTCCTAATGTCTGAACTGAATCTACCCACTTCTAGTTTTGCTCCATAACTGTTGAAACTGTTTGGGATGTTTCCTCTGACTATTTTGTCTCATACCTCTTATAGCTTGGGCAAAATTTCTGAGTCTCCTGGTTCTTTTGTTTTCCTTATCTGGGGATTTATAGCTCCTGTTCTTGATCTTCTTGCAACCTTATCTTAAGTTTATTCTTCCTCTTCTTGCTATCTGGTCATTTGAATGAAACCACTTTTACCACACTGTGTAGCAATTGGCCTGTGCAATTCCGTTAACCCTCCTTCTACTGTTGCCTGTTGTTGCACACGTTTATGTGCATGTTTCATTTGTACCATCTTAGCTTTTTTTGTTACAGGTCTTCACAAGATTATAAGAGTCTTCCCCCAAAAGACAGTTTCCAGCCTCCACACTGGCTTAAAGGGTGTCTTGCCATTCAGAAATGGGCAAGATCCTGCTTCTTCAAAACTCGGTTGCTTTCAGATGTATTTAAGCGGAATATCTGGCCCTTGTGTACAAAAGGATGGGAGATTCAGAGCCCTAAATGTGAGAGATGACCGATGTTCTCGCTGACAGAAAACTGGAAGTCCTTCATAAAGTGGCATTGTGTAACTTCCCAGATGCTTGGTGTTACACCAGCTGAGGAAAACTGAAATTGCCTGAAGGTCTTCCTCTTTGTGACACTAATTTTGGCTCTGTGTTGGTTTTAGAAGTCTTTTAAACTTTGAAAATAGCACTGGTTATGTTATGCGGTTGACTCGAACTCCTCTGCAGAAAATTAGACAAGTGGCTTCATCTTCAGAACACAAGGCCTATATATATATTTTTTTAATAGCTGTGCGTAAGAGGTAACATTTCCTCACTTTTTTATTTATTTTACTATTTTGACAGAGTAATTAAACTATCATATTTTGGTTTTTGTGATTCTAATAGACTTGCATTTTCTTGTTCAGTAGTGAGGGGCTGACTCTTGTTTATTCTTTTCTACAAGTTAGTGAATGTGGTGGGGAAAAACCCTCCGCAGATTTTATGTGAAAGTTTTGAAGTGTGCACCTTAATTGTTTAAAACCAATTACAACCGCAAAGTCTGTAAACTGAGTAGTTATGAGATGGAACTAAAGGACTCGCCCATGGTGGGTGTTTCATTTCTTCATGGCTGAGGAAATAGAACAAGATTTTTTGCATTGTGCTCTTCCATACATTTCTCATTTTGGGAGGAAAAGTAAAGCTAATTACTGACAAAACCCACACGAGTTAATGAAGCTATTTATCACCATGTACGTTTGTCACTGTCGGGAGGCTCAGTGTGTATCCCAAATGAAATCTTGCCCATGCATGAATAATCAGTCATATTGTTCTACTTCTATCAGCTATGCCAGTGCTTATTAGGATTTACTTTGGAAAAGGTACCGAGGGTAAGTCATTAAAGTTGTGATTAGTCTTCACAATTTTTTCTTGATCTGCGTGAGCCCTTCATACACCAGAATACAGAGGGAGAAGCCTTGTCCAGCTTTGTGTCCAGGCTGTGCCTTCTACTCTGGCCTCCTAAAAGCCATTAATGATCAGTCTCAATATGTGGCTCAGTTTATTACCGATAAATAGTTTTACCTGGAGTTTGGTATCTTTATCTCCCTCGAGAAATTTAAGTATAGCTCGCAAACCAACTACCAAGTAAAATGGGATTCTGACATGTCTAAAGAAAGCAAACAGGCTCATGTTGACTTAAAAAAAAAATTGATAATAGAAAAAACCTTTTTCTGCCTCTTTTCCCTTTAGCTACTGCCAAACTTAAAATACAAGTGACAATTCTTTGCTTCTCTTGCTAGTCTTAAAATGCCTAGAGATAGCATAAAATGCATCCATATGCTGCCGAATACTTAGATCAGTGGCCCAGCAGGCTTTTATTCAGGCGTCCTTCAATAGCTAGCTGTCAGCTGTAAAACTTCTTTTTTTCCTAGCGTGGCATTTGGATCTTGGTGGAATGGTTCTATAAAAGGTAGGATCCTTTGGGAGAATTGTTACTCTGCTTGTTAGAGGCAATTTCTCGTCCATTTTCCATCTCCCGGGAATGCATATGTGAGGTTTCACATAGGCTGAGCATTACTTCAGAGTGCATCATGTGATTACATAGGGTGGTTTCTCAGGAGTTGTGGCGTCAGGATTGCTGAGGCCGGCTGAAGCAAGATTTGGGGTGTGCTGCTCAAAAGCAATTAGCGACGTTCATAATGAGAATGTTCTGGCAGGCGTTGCGCAAATAGACGCTGCTGCCTGAAGGACCAGTGTTTCGTGTTCAGGAGAGGTTCTTCTCTGACTTGTGTAGGGAGGCTGTTAGGGGTTTTTTTAACGCAGTACAATTGTGCTTTTAGTATTTTGGACTCTGCCTTGTGACACTGAGGATGTCCTCTTGAGTGTTTCCTGTTGGCTGAGAATTCTTCGTTCCCTCCCTGTTGCAGAGATGGTCTGTGAACAAGTGTTTCCTGGGGTCCTGGTGTCTTGAGCACTGCAGCCTGAAGTCAAGAGAGAGGCTCAACAGACAGTTGCAAGGACAGTATTTTTCCACACCTTTCCTGGCCCACAGTTCCCCCAAAAGGCTTGTAGAAATATTAGTAGATGATCTTGATCAGCAGAGCCTAGTTCAAGACAGAATATACTTGAACATACTCTAAGCGTATCCTGGGCTGCATCCAGAGCAGCGTGGGCAGCAGGGGGAGGAAGGGGATTCTGCCCCTCTACTCTGCTCTGGGGAGACCCCCCTGCAGGGCTGGGTCCAGCTCTGGAGTCCTCAGCACAGGAGAGACAGGGACCTGTTGGAGCGGGGCCAGAGGAGGCCCCAGCAATGCTGGGAGGGCTGGAACCCCTCTGCTATGAGGCCAGGCTGAGAGAGTTGGGGTTGTTCAGCCTGGAGAAGAGAAGGCTCCAGGGAGACCTTCTTGTGGCCTTTCAGTGCTTCAAGGGACCTGTCAGGAAGATGGGGACAGACTTTTTAGCAGGGCCTGTTGCAACAGGACAAGGGGTGATGGGTTTAAACTGGAAGAGGGAGACTCAGACTATAGAAAAGGAAGAAGTTGTTGACACCCAAGGTGGTGAGACCCTTGCCCCGGTTGCCCAGAGAGGTGGTTGATGCCCCTGGAAACATTCCAGGTGAGGTTGTTTGGGTCTCTGAGCAACCTGCTCTAGTTGCAGATGTCCCTGCTCCCTGCAGGGCGGTTTGACTAGATGACCTTGGAAAGGTCCCTTCCAACCCAAACCATTCCATGATTGTTTAAAAGGACAGTGTGAAAATTTGAGCAACTGGAGATGCTGAACTGTGAAAATATCACAGTGAGCTAACTCAGCTGTCAAAGTGGAAGGAGGAATCTTCTAGCCAGATGTGACCATAAGACCTCTCCCAAAGGAACAAGGGGCTTTTCCACATGTTGGTGTGTCTGCTTATTTTTTGGCCATTTTTGCTGCTGTTTTTGAGTGGCAGAAATTATACTGTTCATGGTTCCTACCTGAAGTGGGGGTTTTTTCATCAGTAAGAACAGGTTCACTTGGGGAAAGGGAGTCTAACCTGAAATTTTTAGGATGAAAGAAAACCAACATAGTTGGTACTAAACAACATCTAGTGCAAGATGTCCCTGCCCATGGCTGTGAGGGTTGGACTAGATGATCTTTAATGGTGTCTTCTAATCCAAACCATTCTGTGATAGTTCTTTTGCCAAATATATGCAGAAAACAGAAGTAGTGTAAAATGAGAATTAGACTGGAAGAATTTATAGTGCAAGACTGAGGGAGTAGTTTCCCAGAGCAGATGCTTTCTGTGTATCTCCCATAGTAATATGAGAGGCTGAAAAAAAAATCTGGACTTAGAAACCTGACACAAACTAATTCTTCTATTAATGCGGGTGCAGAACCTCTCAAATTCCCTTGAATATGTTCATAGTTGTCTTGTGGCAGCCTGAACTCGAAGGACAGGTTTCTCATGGAGCATGGTACTCATGAAAATAGAATACTTGAGCCAGAATCTATTGCAGAATCTCACTGGTAGATGGTTGCTGTAACCAGGGCAGCTTTTCTGTCTTTGGTTCCACCAATCTTCAATCCTAGTCCCTCTGAATGAAGCACCTAAAGCAAGTGTTTGTGTATTGGCATAAATAAGCTGCTGGCTGAAAGGCTTTCACTAGTAAGTCTTCTTTCTATTTAATAGGCCAATAATTGAAATACGTGTTTTCAGGGTAGTCAAAAAACGTGTTTTACTATTGAGATGGGATCCTTTACAGTTGAAGTCTGAGCATGTTGAACCAGAGCTAGTGGTCTCCTTAGGATGAATTTAAGAAGCCAGGTTGGAAAAACTGTTGATACTTAACCAGTGTTGAAATGTTAGAGGCCTTGCTGGGCCACGGTTATTAGCAAGCCCCTGGGAAAAAATACTTTCTAGGTCAGGAGAGAGCTTCAACCTCAATTTCCTTCTGTCTTGGGTGAAGTATTCTGGCACAAGCAAGGCCTCATCGCTTCTGTCAGGGAAACAGCACCGTGTACGCGCTCTTCTGAGGTACTCAAAGAAAAGACTGAATGAAAATTGATGTTAATGAGCTTTTCAGACTAACATGTATTTTCATAGTCATCTTTTTTTATAAGGCAGTTACTGAAGTGTTAATCATTTGATTACTGGTTGTTGTAGATAAGGGAGTAATTGGTCCCTTCTTGTACATTATGGGAAGTGCTTGACAGGAAAGAGCAGGCGGCCAGGCAGCAGGCATGAAAGCTCGTGTTTGTGTGGGTTATTGCCCGGAGAGATTGACTGGCACTGAAACCTCTTTGATGACATCTGTGTTGTGACAAAATTATCTCTCCTATTTGTTTCTCAGTAGCAAGGTCCCAAATGCTTGTGAAACTTGGATAATTTTGGGCACAGCTTGAAATGAATGTTCGTCAGTTTCTATTAGGAGCCATTAAAAAAATTAATCTTTTGCTGTGGCCAGGGAGAGGAGTTGAATTTTTGCCCGAGTGACAAATAGCTTTAGTGGGATCTAATGTTTGAAGATGTTTCACTGAGAGTTAAGGAGCTGCAAATCTTACTGGTTTCCTGGGGCTATAACAGTAGTTGATATTTTTGCTGCAACTCTGGAATCCTGTAGGAAAATCACGCTTGCCCTCTGTCTCTGAAAGGAAGAGTGTCGAGCGAACAGCGATGCGTGTAAAATGCAGGATAGTTGCATCTTTTTTCTCCCCCATGTTCTGTTTAAAACGGTGCGACGGTGAAAACGGACTCGCTTCCTTTCTTTGTGTCCCTGTTATTGTAGCATGTGAGAAGAAGCTGCAGATGATATCAGCCGTTCACATAATAGCTTTATGTGTGCTCATCTGCTAGGTAGGTGTCATTCCTTGTTATATCACGCTTGTTCACTCGACTCTGTTGCTTCCCTTCCTGCTGTTCTGCACCAGACAGTCATAAATATTCATGCACGCTTCCTACCATCCACTTAGACCTGTATACCTAGCTTATGGTCTGCTCTAGTCTGTTAAATGCAGGCTTTTTTTAACGCCGGAGCGCTGAAGGCTGCCTAGTGAGCTAAAAGGCTGATGTCACAGGTTCTGCTTTGTGAAGTTGCTGCAAACTGCTGAGATACCGAGGCTTTAAAATATTTTGCTTGGAAATTGTTCCCTCGCAAAGAGTTGACCGAAGTTCAAGGCGCTTGATTGTTACACGGTAAAAACGAAAATGGAAATTTCCACAGCAGCAAAATTCTGGCCCTGCTGTTTCTTGCTTGATTGTAATAAGGAGTCTTTGCACCTTAAGCAGATGCTTGGCTGTAATAAAACTGTCTCAGCTTGCCGTGAAAAGTCTGGTTTGGATAAAAATCTTTGTAAGGACTAAGGGAATCAAATACGCGACGAGAAAACAAGCAGCTTTTGTTCAGTATCTTTCAGTAGTTTAAAATACTCAGGGCTTTGTGCAGAGGTTAAGGGAAAGGGTGTTTCTGTGGCCAGTTACTGTCACGGTCATTTCACTGGTTCATTGCTCAGATGCTGTATCTCATTAAATACATCACCATTTTGTGGAGAGCCCTTGCTCTCAGTGTTCTTAACTGGGGCCGTTACTATTAATGTTCATCTCTGAAGGTGTTAAAATGTGTGTTTAAAAAAACACACGTTAATTTTTAAGAGGATCAACCCCTCTCTCCCAGCACCTTCCCTGAACAGCAGCTAAATGATGAGCAGCACATCTTACCCTGAGCCAGAGGACTGGGCACTGATACTAATTCATGTTATCAGTTTGAGACTTCAGAGTATGTAAAAACATTAAGATTCTATGTAATGTCCAATACTGTGGCCCGGGATGAAAAAAATAATAGTTGATATGCTTCAGGATTACCTTGGGCTTCCAAAAGTCCCATATTTTCAAGTCAATTGCTTCTAGTATAAATAGAACAGCTATAGTGATGACTGTGACTAGTTACTTCTTACTGTTTGGTCAACTGGTGGCTAAGAGATACAAATAGAAAACAGGAAAATGCAAAGCACACCTTGCCCTGAGGGTTGACAGGCTGCTCTGGGAATGAAACTGGACTATGAGAATTCTTTGCTGCCAGAATCCTCCACAGGCTCATCTGTGTTCAAACTTCTGATAAGAAATAATACCTGATCGGTCCAAGCTGTCGCAACCAAGTACAATGTGAAATGGCTCAGCCGCAAAGGTAGATGTGAATGATATGTAAGGGTGAGATGTTCAGCTGGGAAGGGTGATGCGTCTTTTTCAAAGCTGAGGAAGGAAGAGGTGGTAGAGAAAATTCTAACTGACCGTAGGCTAGTGAATTTTAGCGTGTGTTTGCCTGTGTCTTGATTGGTCACTGTGTTTTATTTTGGGGAGAAAAAGGAAGAGAGGAGGTGTCGGAGCAGTGTGTAATTGATGGCAGCTGGAGCTTTCTTCCTTCACCTCCAGTTGTAAGAGGCTACTGAATGGGAGATAGTTTTGTATGAAATAACACTTTAAGGGGACAGTCCTTAGGTGGCTTCTTCCTTTGAATTTGAGTCAAAAGAAACCTGTTGCCATACACCTGCTACCTTGTAGACAGTACTGTGCTGGTTTTGGCATAGATCACAGCATGATTTAGGTTAGATGTGACCTTTCAAGGTCATCTAGTCCAAGCCCCCTGCAGGGAGCAGGGACATCTGCAACTAGAGCAGGTTGCTCAGAGCCCCAGCCAACCTCACCTGGAATGTTTCCAGGGATGGGGCATCGACCCCCTCTCTGGGCAACCCGGGCCAGGGTCTCACCACCCTCGGAGTGAAGAATTTCTTCCTTTTATCTAATCTAAATCAACCCTCTTTCAGACACGTTTTGCAGACTTGTAACTGCTGATTTTGCTAATTATTGGAATTACTCAGTATCACGATACGAGCATCCCAGTGTATTGCACAGATCTATGGACGGGTACAGCTGTGCTCCAACGTGCAGAGTGTAAGTTGTGTACTGCGGGAGCGGTCAGCTAATTTACCTATTCTGCTTTGTGAGGACAAGGCAATGATTCTCAAATTGAGAGCTGTAGACTGCAGGCAGTCCCCGAGGCCAAAATAATTGATCCAGGACTATATCAAACAGTTTTCAATAACGCTTTTAATTAAAGGAGAGAAAAAAAGCACTTTGTTGTGGGTGGTGACCTGAAAAGAAATGAAGGATTGGCAGGGATTCATTGGCCTAAAAAGGTCAGCTGCAGTTGTCTGACATTGTTATTGATTGTCTGCCTTTCTAGAATTACTTTTCGAAGTAGGATGCCATAAAACCTACCCAAATAAACTGCCAAAAAACCCCTTCTGAATTGGTTGCTCTGTTGTCTTGTCCTTCTTTCCCTACCACTACGATCATGTACGAACCGCTGGCTGCTGCCAGCAGCGTCTTTGCTGCTGTTTTTTACTGAGTGACGATCCGTTGTTCGCCAAGCTGCTGTTGGTTTCCTGCGCCCCTGGCCATCATTTGCTGCACGTGGAGGCTTGTGGACTTCAGTCATCTGCAGCTCGTAGAACCTGCTTTTAAGTTCTTGAAGGACTTTTTTTTTTCCTTGCGTTTTAGAAGTAGCCTTACGATGGACCAAAATACCTACTGAACTGCCAGAGAAATACATAAATATTGATGTTTTGCATCAGGAAGCTATCTACAGCTCTTCACTGGCCCGTAGTTTCCGTGTAGGGCAATGTAGCTGCAGATTTCCTATGTCAAAGAAGTTGCAACTAAACCAGAAGTGACAAAGCCGCTGGAAGTGTATTGAATGGACTTTGTGTTCAGAGTATGCTCCTTGCTCAGGGCTCCGTGTGCTTCACACAGTCTGAAGTTGATGGATTTACTGTAGGTACTTTAATTTCCTTTGCCTGATCTTGTGTTTGACGTAGGCTGTGAGCTCGAGTCCATTGTTTGTTCTGTTTCAAATGGATATGAAAAATACAATCAGTTAAAATCAAGGTGAGTTGCCTCTGTTCTTTGGGATGAATGAAATAAAGTTTATTTAAAGCAGAAAATGATGGAACATCTCTAATTACTAAAATAATTTTAAACCAAACAAAACTGTTCCTTCTTTTTCTGGGTCTTGTTTGTTGCCCGGTAACTCTCTGGCTATTTTACATTAATTTCCTAAACAGCATGTTAGATTCATTCTGAAAGAAGCAAATCTGTTTAAAAGGACAGGAGTATAATTTATAACTTAGATCTTTAACTAGGCTGGGAATAAATTATTTTAAAACAGGCCGTTGGAACCATTTTGTTTCTACATAAAGGAGCCATTGCTGCTTTGGTATAATGCAAGAACCGCTCAAATAGCACCAAAGCCACTTGCACAATTTTTGTAGTGTTAACAGTACAGAATGTTTTTATTTCCTTGAATCAATGGGGGCGGCCGCTCCATTTCAGCGACCGGGCTGGGAGGGTATCCTTCAGACAGCTTTATATTGCGTAGCCAAAACATGCTTCGAAAATGTCTGATAAATGTGCGTTTAATATTGCCCCTGGGTCTAAAAAAATAATGAAAAAAAATCTATAACCAGACTTTTAAAATTAACTTTTTTTACTGGATGCCATAATTTTAGTTGTAAACAAAAAGCTATTGCAGAGGATGGGATCATTATATATTGCAAGAAGGTTTATTCTTTGCAGGCTTTCTTCTGATATTTTTTAGTGGGGTTTTTTTTATTATGTTATTTGTTGGGGACTTAGGGATGCAGAGACTTGGCTCAGATGGTCCTTTGGTCTGATCTCATCTGGCATCTTGCATCAGCAAAGAAATGACAGTATAAAAGAGGTTTGACAATAGAGCAGAAGTGGAAGCAATGGGGGAGGAAAAGAACTGCAGGGTAAAAAAAATGTTTAATTAGAGCAAGAAGGCGAGACCATGTCGGCTCTGCCTTTTACCTCTGCTCTCTGTGACTAGACTCGATGCGATCCTCAGAGTTCCTCAGCTGTGACTATGGAGAGACTTCATTTTACTGAGAATTTGTCAGATGAATGCAGTCTGCTGGCTCTGTCAGTGTCTTCGGGATAATGAATGAGTTTTGTTTCTTGCTTTGGGGGAACCAGATGAAATTTCCATAGCTTGACAGTGAAGAGCAGTGGAGGAAATTTATTTATTTATTTAAAAGAA
>WEIS01009858.1:991-11076 GCA_013389965.1 Todus mexicanus | reverse complement strand
GGTCCATGTCTTTCTTATTCTGGAGCCCCAGAGCTGACAACAGAACTCCAGAACAAAATAAAGGGAAAGAGTCACCTGCCTCAACCTGCTGGCCACACTTCTATGGATGCAGCCCAGGCTGTGGTTTGCTTTCTGGGCTGCCAGCACATATTGTTGGCTCCTGTTCAGTTTTTCATTCACCAACATCCTCAAGTCCTTCACCTCAGGGCTTCTCTCAATCCACTCATTGCCCAGACTGTATTTGTGCTTGGGATTACCCCAACCTATGTGCAGGACATTGCATGTGGCCTTGCTGAACTTCATGAGGTTTGCATGGGTCCACCTCTCAAGCCTGTGAAGGTCCCTTTGGATGGCATCGCTTCCTTTCAGTCTGTTGACTGCATGACACAGCCTGGTGTCCTTGGCAAACTTGCTGAGAGTGCATTCAATCTCACTGTCCATGTCACCGACAAAGATGTCAAACAGTGCCATTCCCAATATCGACCCCTGAGGAATGCCGCTAGTCACTGGTCTCCATTTGGACATGTTGACTGTAACTCTTTGAAAGTGACCATCCAGCCAAGTCCTTATCCACCAAGTGATCCAACCGTCAAATCTGTATCTCTCCAATTTAGACAAGGATGTTGCGCTTGTGCAGGACAGTGTCAAATGCTTTGCACTTGTCAGTTGCTCTTCCCTTATCCACCTATGTTGTAACATCATCACAGAAGTCCATGAAATTTGTCAGGCATGATCTGGNAATCCACTCATTGCCCAGACTGTATTTGTGCTTGGGATTACCCCAACCTATGTGCAGGACATTGCATGTGGCCTTGCTGAACTTCATGAGGTTTGCATGGGTCCACCTCTCAAGCCTGTGAAGGTCCCTTTGGATGGCATCGCTTCCTTTCAGTCTGTTGACTGCATGACACAGCCTGGTGTCCTTGGCAAACTTGCTGAGAGTGCATTCAATCTCACTGTCCATGTCACCGACAAAGATGTCAAACAGTGCCATTCCCAATATCGACCCCTGAGGAATGCCGCTAGTCACTGGTCTCCATTTGGACATGTTGACTGTAACTCTTTGAAAGTGACCATCCAGCCAAGTCCTTATCCACCAAGTGATCCAACCGTCAAATCTGTATCTCTCCAATTTAGACAAGGATGTTGCGCTTGTGCAGGACAGTGTCAAATGCTTTGCACTTGTCAGTTGCTCTTCCCTTATCCACCTATGTTGTAACATCATCACAGAAGTCCATGAAATTTGTCAGGCATGATCTGGCCTCAGTGAAGCCATGCTGGCTGTCACCATTCACCCTCTGTATTTTCACAGACTCGCAGAATTTCCTAGATTGGGAAAGACCTTTAAGATCATCTAGTCCAATCATTAACCTAACACTGAGAAGATCTTGACTAAACCACATCCCTGAGCACTACATCTACATGACTTAAAAATCTCCAGTGATGGGGACTCAACCACCTTCCTGGTCAGGCCATTCCATGTGCCCTAGCATAGTTTCTAGGAGCATCCACTCCATGATCTTGTTGGGCACGGAGGTGAATTTGATCCCCAGGCCTTCCTTGTTTCCCTTTTTAAAAATGGAATTTATGTTTTCCCTTTTCTAGACAGAGGGAACTTGTTTGGATTGCCACAACTTCTCAGCTACAATGGATAGTGGCTAGTGGATTAGCAACTTCATCCACCATTTCCTTCAGAATCTGCAGAATTCAACAGCTGCTACTGCAATGCCAGAAAGCAGACAATACCTTGTTATAGAAACTACTTTCTTCTTTCTTAAAATCAATATGTAAACCAGACCCTGCCTTTGAAAGGCATAGTTCTTCTTGAAGTTACACTGAGCTTTATAGTTGAAAAAAAGAGTTATTTCCTTGAGGGTGCAAGATACTTTCTTTTGTCTACTTTTCTCTATGTGATTATACAGACAATCAGATCATCAAGCATGACATAGTTCTATTATTTCAGATCAGGGCAACAAATTATCAGATAATCCTGTGTGCGTGCTGTGCTTACACCACTTCATATAACCTATCAGCAAGGGAGGTTCTACATCTCTCTTCCCATTGTCTCTGTATGTATGTAGATGGGAAGGCAAGAGTTTATTTAGTTCACTTAATCTTTATATCTTACTAGGACTGTATCTGTACTGGGCTTTTGTTTCTGTCCACTTCCATAACTTAGTTTCTTTTTTTTCTTTAATTCACTATTTACACAATAAAACATGTGTACGTATGTATATTTGGTTGTAGAGGGAGACTGTGAAAACCTTTGACACTTCTGGAGTCTGAAATTGAAGCTTGAGAAATGCAGTTTGTATAGCCTGACCAATAGGGTTTGGCAGTCCTGGTAAGAAATCACATGCTCTGCTCTGAGCACTCAGAGCTTGCCTGGATTCATCTTGGCTGGAGGTGAGCTGAGCTGGTTTCAGCTCCTGCCTCAGGGCCAAGTGTCTGTTACCTCCCTTGCTTCAGCTTGAGCTCTGCACGGATTCCATGGGAAGGGTCCAGCAAACCCAGGGGGGTCACTACAAAATAAATAAGAACCACTGGACGGTCTGAGCCTGGGGCAGAATGTAGGGCCGTGCTCACCCCTCAGCCAGAAAATAGTAGCCCGAGAGTAAGGAAAAATATAAAAATTGGCCCAAGGCTCATTTGAGGGGATCACCACCATGAACATCATATCCCTTGCCAGTGAAGGTCTTAGGATATTAATGGTATATCAAGTATCAACCAGTTACATAGCCCCAGTGTAATTTGAGGAAGACCGAAACTTTCAAACTTCAGATCCCGAGGAAGAAATGTGAATNAAGTCCATGAAATTTGTCAGGCATGATCTGGCCTCAGTGAAGCCATGCTGGCTGTCACCATTCACCCTCTGTATTTTCACAGACTCGCAGAATTTCCTAGATTGGGAAAGACCTTTAAGATCATCTAGTCCAATCATTAACCTAACACTGAGAAGATCTTGACTAAACCACATCCCTGAGCACTACATCTACATGACTTAAAAATCTCCAGTGATGGGGACTCAACCACCTTCCTGGTCAGGCCATTCCATGTGCCCTAGCATAGTTTCTAGGAGCATCCACTCCATGATCTTGTTGGGCACGGAGGTGAATTTGATCCCCAGGCCTTCCTTGTTTCCCTTTTTAAAAATGGAATTTATGTTTTCCCTTTTCTAGACAGAGGGAACTTGTTTGGATTGCCACAACTTCTCAGCTACAATGGATAGTGGCTAGTGGATTAGCAACTTCATCCACCATTTCCTTCAGAATCTGCAGAATTCAACAGCTGCTACTGCAATGCCAGAAAGCAGACAATACCTTGTTATAGAAACTACTTTCTTCTTTCTTAAAATCAATATGTAAACCAGACCCTGCCTTTGAAAGGCATAGTTCTTCTTGAAGTTACACTGAGCTTTATAGTTGAAAAAAAGAGTTATTTCCTTGAGGGTGCAAGATACTTTCTTTTGTCTACTTTTCTCTATGTGATTATACAGACAATCAGATCATCAAGCATGACATAGTTCTATTATTTCAGATCAGGGCAACAAATTATCAGATAATCCTGTGTGCGTGCTGTGCTTACACCACTTCATATAACCTATCAGCAAGGGAGGTTCTACATCTCTCTTCCCATTGTCTCTGTATGTATGTAGATGGGAAGGCAAGAGTTTATTTAGTTCACTTAATCTTTATATCTTACTAGGACTGTATCTGTACTGGGCTTTTGTTTCTGTCCACTTCCATAACTTAGTTTCTTTTTTTTCTTTAATTCACTATTTACACAATAAAACATGTGTACGTATGTATATTTGGTTGTAGAGGGAGACTGTGAAAACCTTTGACACTTCTGGAGTCTGAAATTGAAGCTTGAGAAATGCAGTTTGTATAGCCTGACCAATAGGGTTTGGCAGTCCTGGTAAGAAATCACATGCTCTGCTCTGAGCACTCAGAGCTTGCCTGGATTCATCTTGGCTGGAGGTGAGCTGAGCTGGTTTCAGCTCCTGCCTCAGGGCCAAGTGTCTGTTACCTCCCTTGCTTCAGCTTGAGCTCTGCACGGATTCCATGGGAAGGGTCCAGCAAACCCAGGGGGGTCACTACAAAATAAATAAGAACCACTGGACGGTCTGAGCCTGGGGCAGAATGTAGGGCCGTGCTCACCCCTCAGCCAGAAAATAGTAGCCCGAGAGTAAGGAAAAATATAAAAATTGGCCCAAGGCTCATTTGAGGGGATCACCACCATGAACATCATATCCCTTGCCAGTGAAGGTCTTAGGATATTAATGGTATATCAAGTATCAACCAGTTACATAGCCCCAGTGTAATTTGAGGAAGACCGAAACTTTCAAACTTCAGATCCAGAGGAAGAAATGTGAATATAAACCAGGAACAGTAGAAGATATTTGTTTGTTTACATACAAATGTAATTGTATTATTAATTAAGTTTTTCTCTTCTAATATCATGATTTGGACTTTTAGATACTTAAAACATTGATTCTACGGACGATAAATTCCTACCTCCACATATCTGGTACACTTCTTTTTTGCCCATAACAAGATTTTGATCACAAGTTTTCTAAACCTTGTGGTTTGCTTTGATCCACCAATTTCCAGCTGTGTCTGCTTTGAAACATGCTCTACATAATCACCTCTCAACCCCTGACTGCTGAGTCTGCCCACTGGTTCATATCAGAAAGCTTCATCTTTCTCTGGGTGCCTCAGGTTCCATCATTACTGTCTTTTCGTCTGCTTGCCCTACCCTGTCATTTTCCAGACGTGAGCAACTCCCATCTTCCCTCCACTTTCTGGAGGATTGAAGTGACTCAGAGTGCAGTAGTTGAAACACAGTGAATGGGGGTCTTTCTCCCAGTGACCTAGCTGCAGACTGCTAGAGGAACAAAGCCTGCTGGAATGAGTGGCTGTACAAGCAGCAAAAGCAAAATCACAGGGTCCCAGGGTCCATTTTTAGTTCATTTCATACTTAGATTTACATCATTCCCTGAGAAAGCTTTTTATCTTAACCAATAACTTTTAACTGTAGGGGATAAATTTTCACAATACCTGAGGCACATATTACCTATCCTGATGCAGACAGACATGCTGTAAGGATGCAAATTGCTTTCCTTTGATTGCACTACTTCATCAAAAGGTACTGTCAAGAGGAAGCTTGATGTTCTTATGGTGCCTTTTTGACTAGAATAGCATGAGTTTTCTAAAAGCTGATCAGATATTGTCCTGATGTTTTACTTTACTGTAGCCCAAGCTCAAGCCAGGCATGTAAGACACAATGGAAAGTGCTGGTACACACTCTGAAAGTCTACCTTTTTTCATATGGACACAAGTTATTTGGCCCATTAAGATGTTTGTTTATTTGATATGATGCGAAGTAAACAGTGCAATTCAAACAGATAATTATTATTGCCTATTTGGAATTACTGTCTATGTGTAGTTCATATTCTATGTAGTATCAACAGTGCATCAGAAACCTGTTCCCATGCCCGCTTCTCTGTTAAAATATTTCCTTTATTCTACACCATGCTGACAGTTAATTTAAAAATAGGCATCGTCTTTGAATTCACTGTATTTGAAGAAAAAAAATAATAGAAAAGGTAGCACGATTTGATCCATTGTTGTAAGTACAATGTTCAAAATCAAGCTTTTCTGAATAGGTTTTAAGGATTTAAATGTTTTAAAAGTTATTATAATTCTGAGCAGCTATATCAGAGGCAGTACCTGGTTGCATTTTGTACACAGAGATGAGCAAATACTTCTATGCCATTAGCAGGTATTTACAGAACTATTTGCATAGGTAGTCAGCTACTTACATTTTGTGTATTGCATATTTATGTTGTCCTAGTTTGGGTTAGAACAGAACAATTCTGTTCTATGATTTTTATTTTTCAGCTAAGTCTGTCTGAAGTTAGCAGCATGTTTTTGCAGACAGCGTCTGCTTCTAGCAGTGATAACACTCCATGTTTATAGTTAGTACCAAGGTATGCGAACCAAGGTCACTGCTAGATTTTGTGTACCACACTGGGGGATGCAGAAAAGTAAAGGGTGCACCTTCAGGGAGGAGTGAACAGGACAGGTGACCCTAAATTAACCAACGAGTTATTCCATATCCATATACGTCATATTTGGTATAGAGCTGAGGGATCACGAGGATCTCGCTCTCTTGCCCCTTCATCTTTTGTGTTCCTGAGATCGAGCTGCTCCCTCGGCTTCGGGACTCTTTCTCGCTCGGTTTGGCCTTGGCAGCTTCAGCTTTGCCCTGAGGCCTCCAGCCCCAGCCTCAGCCTCCGGCTTCGGCCTTGGCTGGGCGCCGGGTTCTGGGCTGCATCCCTGAATCCAGCTGCTGGTTCTCGTCTGCTGCTGGGCCCTTCACAGCATCAGTGGTGACAGGGACGGATTTACCATCTGGAGGGTTGGGTTCGATACTGGTTTTGTACACATTCGTATATATTTACCTTATTATTATTGTTATTATTCTTCTTCATTTTTCTTAGTAAAGCTGTTCTAGTTTCCTTTCCTCATTGATAAGTCTCTCTCCTTTATTTCCTGTCTTCCCTTTTTGGGTGGGGAGGGGGAGAGAGCGTCCTGACTCCAAACCGTGACATATGTATAATCATATATTGACAGCAATGCAAATGCAGATATAAAGTTATAAAGATATAAAGAGGCATAAAACAATATACACACATGTATAACTCAGATAAATATAACCTTTTTTTATTCTTCATGCATGCGTGTATTTTAGTGTGACAGTCTGAAGTACAACAACTATTCAAACATATATTGAGAATAGTATTCAAGCAAGAGCTGTGCGTTGCTTGAACAGATTCACAATGTAAACCAGATAAATTCTGGAAAGATATATATATAATACAAACACACATATATATATCTCTATATTCCTGTGACCTTAGATGAAAGGGTTCAGTATTTAATAGTACTATGCAATGGACCATTAAAAGGAAGAGTTCTAACCTCTAGTTTTGGACTTAGAACTGAATTTGTGTTTACCAATTTGTGAAGTGATGTTCAAAGAGACTTCGCTTGTTTTCTAAATCTGTCTTTCAGTTCTAATCTTGAGATAGCGAAAAACATGCACATACTCACTGAGCACACACATTGTGACTTATGTTCACTGGGTAGTTCAAAGAATGGTCTGTTCGCTCGTGTAATAGGCTATTGTATTTGAATTATTAAATCCTATTCTTTGTCCTCATGCAATTCATAGCATTATCTATGTGTTAAAAGAATTAGAGAGGAGTCTCATTAGAAAGTAGCTAATCCCACCTGTTTTGCACCAGCAAAAGCTTGATTTTTCCTCTTGAACATTGATCTATGTATTTTACTTTTAAATGATGGCTGTTAGCATTTCCTTCTTTCTGGTAGTAGATGACTTCAAACACTGTGCATTCTAGACATTAGAGAATCTTTGTATGATTTTAGAGATCATTCCAGGCATGCACAAAGAATTTTCAAGTTTTCAGTGTAACTGTTGTGTCTTTGCATGAATATTTAGCCAAGTTAAATATATTTGTCTCTTAAATCTTTTGCAAACTGATTTGCCGGTTTAATACTGAAATTGTCAGAACTATCTAAAGTACACAGTATCATCACATATTTGTTCTACTGTAAAGGTTTGCCCTTGCTATATGGTAATATAGGGCATCTAAAATAATTAGTACAGTTATTCCGGTAAAAAGAAAAATTGTAGTCACATTAATGGTGATTGCTGAAAAAAGTTTCAATAATCTAACTCTTGCTTTTCATAGGAAATAAAATGTTTCACATTCCTATAAGAATTAATATTTTCTTAAAACCATATACTCTTGATTTATATCTGTAGCAGCTACTGCAGCACTTTTTGAGCTCTACCAAACTTCAATACAAAAGGTGATCTGAATTTGAATCCGATCCAGGCTTTTTATCCAAATATTGCAAATCCACCAGAATCAGCATCACTAATTCTTTAATAAAATAGATATTTTATGAAACTTGACAACATTAGTAGAGATTTTTTACCATTGTAGATTAAACCTTTTATGGGGAATCACTAATGACAGTCAGGTTCAATAGAACAAAGATTTCATCTAATATTAGTTTCTGGCAAGTCAATCTGCAAGGTTATTTTTGCAGATTAAATTAGCTATATTGGGAGGTCACCCTCTTACTTCTAAATCAAGAAAGACAGGCAGATGCATAATAGCATAATGCTATAGATGTATTATTAACCAATCTTTCACTATAAGGAAATTAGCTATTCACCAAGAAGGGTCGAATAAAATAAAAAGGTGTTTTATAAGTTAATAAATATCTCTTAGAAAATGTTGGTGCAGCTGAATATTGCTAAGTGTGCAACTTGTCTGTATCTTAGTATTCAGTCTCTGGGAAATGTAAGTTCTTAGCTAAGAGTCAGAGAAACAATATGCCACAATTTAAACTGGCTTTGGACTTATGTATTCTCAGCTACATGATGTATTTGTGTTCTTAAAAATTCTGACTTTCGGCTGCTGTCTTAACTAACCATAAGCTATCAGTCCATAAGTAGCTGATGATTTAGAATGTTCGATCAAATGAGTTACTGTGGATTTGAGAATTGTTCACCAAATTTACACTATACTATTTTTTCTTTGTATTTGTGTTTGAGAAGTTTAGTTATTATTTACTTCTGGGAAAGGTCATATATAGACGTATGCAGTGAGTTGTAAGATGTGTACAGAGAATGAGATCAAAAATTCTGAGAAAAAAAGAAAGACCAAAAAACCCCAAGTAATCCAGCTTAAAGTTGAGTTGTATCTTGAGTTAAACAATCTCTTGTTTGTTTCTTGGAAATTTTTGTCATAGATCAGAAAAATTCATCTTTGAATCTCTGATTCCATTTGGCTTTTGTCCAAGAACTGGGTGTCTTGCAGGGACATCACTCGCTCACACAGAAACAACATAGACGCTTATGAAGAAAAACGAAAAATCAAAAAGCCTAGTGCTTTTTGGGGCTAACTAAAGAACCTTTCAGTCCCACTGAAAAGGGCAGTAGGGCTGAAAAAGGCATGCAAAAATAACAGCAGGGCTGCACTAAAATTCCTCCCATCACAGCTATCTCCTCAGGATAGGTGATTGCACTTGTGATCTCAAGATCAGCCCATCTCTGTGATTAGGGTTAGGGTTCAGAAAGAGATAGAGAAAAGGAAAAAAGGAAAAAGAAAATAAAGCCTAGAGCTGCAAGGGCAGTGAGGCTGAAAGGTTCTTTTGTTGGTGCAAAACTGTATAGCTCCAACGGTTTCAGCAGACAAGCGGTTTAAGTTCAAGAGCTGAGCCTTTAACTCAGGTTTTCTTTCTGTGTAAAGTGCTACTCTATCTTGCTAAGTGAAGTTGTTCTTTAAAGTGGTAAGTTTCAGTATCAGTGAACATTCTGTACAGGAATTTAAAAGCAAATTCAAGTGTTTTTATATGCTTGGTATAAAAATGATAATTTTAAATTTTTTTTACAGATAGCTTTTGCTAATTACAGATAGCTCATGCTAATAAACTATTCTCACTAAGTGACAAGATAGAATTTTGAAATAATCAATTTGCCTTCAAAATATCATTAATTTGATAGTGTATGGGGCCTCTAGCAAGCTCCCATGCCATCTAGAAATATATACTGTCAGTCAGATGGACCTATAATATAGTAAGCACTCTGCAAGGTGGTGGGGTGCTCAAATCTCTTTGAAACCAGTGGAAGTTTGGTTGTCTGAAAAAGACTTGGATGCCCTTATAGAACACCTTACACTGACCTCAGATATAGGTACTGTACAATGTATTAAGGAGGTACATTTGCTTTATCTGATCTCTACACAATCTCATGAGTTTTATTCAGCTTTTGGCAAAAATAACTGGAATAGAGAAATATTACTTTTATTTGTATGACAAAAGCATCTTCAAACTATATCAGCATGTTAGAGAGTGAGATAATCTGTATTCTTAAGTATTTATAAATTACATAAAATTCTTGAAAAAGGGTATTATTATCCATGCTTTTCAGATGAGCCACTAAAATAGAAGGAGAGTGTAATTTGCCCAGGGTCAGACATCTGA
>WEIS01009854.1:24893-39789 GCA_013389965.1 Todus mexicanus | reverse complement strand
AGTGAGAGTGAGCACTGGGCGTACTGAAAGACTGTGCAGCTGAGCCCTTGGCTCGCTGCCCAATCCTGATAAACCTGCCTATTTTGTCCACACAAATGTGGAGTGGTATTCATACCATTGAAACCATTCATTTTCTTGATTTTCTTCAAACTTGAGATTGTTTGCTCGGTTGTTTGTTTGGAAAGATGTGAAAATCACACTATCTAAACTGGAAAGGAATTGAGAAAAAGCAGGACAAAATGCCTTATAACTGAAAAGTACTATGCAATCCTACTGATGGTTGTCCAACCATCACTTCACTTTGGTTTTTGTTCCAGTGGAGCATGCCACTGATCGGAGGAGCCCCACTCCACGATGTTCAAGCAGTCTTAATTACATACTGGCTGTGTGGGAATTTTCTAAAGTGCAGAAGCAATATGTGTGGGAGTGTCACTGGGGCCATTTCAACCCTGGAGTGTGTAACAGTATATAACAGTATACACAAGCAAACATGTAACATAAATTTGATGTGTAGCATAAAGGAATAAGGAAAAAACACCTGATTAACTTTTGCGTGTTTTACAGGCACACCTAGCAGAAAGAGGCTACTTTTCTTTCTGTTATGAATATTATGAGGAAGAGCTTGTAACACTATTATGAGATAGCCAAGGAAGTGGGCAGATGAGACAATCACTTTTTTCCATTTTTTTCTTTTGAGGGCTGAGTTGCCCGTAATCCTGCTTAGCTCTGAAGAGCACACAGCAACTCTACCTTCCCTATGCACTGCTTCCTATATGCAGCAAGCCTCTGGGTGGTTTTGCACGTGCTTGTCCCTGGGCAGCCACACTTGACATGTAGCAAGGCAGAATCAACACCCAGGTAGGGAGATACTGCACAACCATGGAGAAAGACAAGTAGCAACTGCAAAAGAAATATTGTTAAGTGTAATTGCTGGCTGATTTGTTGGTTGTTTTCTTTTCTTTCTGGAAAGAAGTTGTGTTTGTTCCGTGCATTGATGGTTTAATTTTTTTCAAAATTCATTGCAGGTTTTCATTGTCTACCATTAACAGTGTTCCTTATCCCCTCCTCCCTGTCTCCTCACAAACTAATTAAAATTCTGTAGACTTTTTTTTCAAGCTTAGTAATCTGAAAATTGCCACTCTGAGTGTCTTCAGCTGAAATTGAGGTTAACCTTTGGTAGTACCTTCTTGTTCTGGTTAAAAGGCTTTGAAAAACAGTTTTACTGACAATAGAATCCACAGAGGAAAACATTTTAGATGAGGAAAACCAAAAAGTGACAGCTTACTGTTTCATAGGTCCTGATTGGGTTCAAGTAGCTTTCATTTGGGCTCTTGCCAAGGCCAGAAAGTTTATACCGTAACTCCCCAGCTTCCATTGACTGGCTGGTATGATACCGCTCGATGTTGATCAAGTGGGCAACAATATGAATGGCTGCATGACAGAAAGAGTGGTGTGAAATTACAGACACACTTGTACGTGTCCACAGTGCCAGAACAAAATTCATTAAGCACATTATGAACTATTTGAAAAGCTTGGGCATAAATCGAGATCTCTGCATTATTAAGCTGACAGCAAAAGGAAAAAAATTATCAAATACATGCCTAATGTGAAGCAACTGCTCCACACTGGAGAGGAGAGGAATAGCTCCAGGGTCACCTCAGTGTTTACAGTCAAGTACCCTACAGTCTTCAGTGGCATCAAAGGAGGACCTCTTGAGATATGTTATAAAGGTAATTGCTTCTGATTTTAAATTGTTCAAAATGATGTAAAATGATTAAATTTCCCGTGTTTTAATTAATATACTAAGACATGCCATAGTCTAACATTCGCTACTCAGGACACTAACTTGTCTGTTTTAGGCATAGACAAGATTGCAACTTGCACAAGGGATATTTGAGATGCATCCGAAATCTGTCACCTACTAATTAGCATTGCTTTATGCAGGTAGAGCCTGGGGAAGCCATGGGAACTATGAGTTTATAGGAGAAGTCTGAATTATAGTGTTAGATATAGTTTGCCTTGAGCATCATAAATCACTTCTACTTCTGGTCTGCTCCCAAAAAGTATGTGAAATGGTCAGTTTAGAAAAATGTCTTAGAGAGAAGTAAAAAAACCTCTGTAATTTTTTTCCTCAGTGGAAAGATGATAATTTCCAAAGAGGGAAAAATGAAGTGCTTTGTTTTTTTATTGG
The DNA here is from genome assembly GCA_013389965.1 of Todus mexicanus. Lineage (NCBI taxonomy): Eukaryota > Metazoa > Chordata > Aves > Coraciiformes > Todidae > Todus > Todus mexicanus. Next base: position 37,598 of record WEIS01009854.1, on the reverse strand, counting down.
CTAACATAAACTTGTAATCATGCCAAGTGCAGCGTTTCAGTTTTCACTATGAGAGATTCTCAAGTCCATTACAGGAAAGTTGTAATTAATGCAAAATATTATATGCCAAAGGATGAAAAAATGACAATGAAAAACAATTATATGTTTACAGTACAGCTATTAGGATATGCTATTCCTGAATTTTATAATTAGCTTCCTGTTATCATCTCTTCTTCAGTATTTATCTGTTCTTGCTCCTGACCATGAAAAAAACCTTTCTAAAAGGCAGTATTTGTAGTAAGCTTCCCTGAACTGTATTCTCTCAAAAGAAGATTCTTTTTTCCTTTTTATCTTTTTTCCATTTTTTCTCTATTTGATTTTCTTTTTTTTTCCTCTCTTCTCCTTATTTCTTATTTCTTCTTCTTCTGTCTTTTTTCCTTTTTTTTTTTTTTNTTCTTCTTCTTCTGTCTTTTTTCCTTTTTTTTTTTTTTTTAATTGTAACTATTTGCACGAAAGTAATGTTTTGCTGTGCCAGTCACTGTGTACTCATAGATGAAAACACAGGATTAAATGCATAAGGTCTTTGGTATTGCTAAGTCTTTTGGATGCCTTAGTGAGCTCACTCATCCCATATACCAAAATGCATCTCTTCAACAGCCTCTAGGAAGAGCTGTGGGCATGGGAATGTGAATTAAGGTAGGATGCTAGCCATGGAAGTGCCCACGTGTCCAGGCTGGAGAGAGGTTATTTCCACTTTGTTCTTCTGAGGTGATGCTTCTAGAGCAGTAGATGTGCTGCGGTTGGTTAACTGTCAGGTTGCACTTCATTCAAAACATTAACGTTTTCTTAGGGACTCCCCCTTGCCACTCCATAACAGCTGCTTCACCTCGTCCCATGCTTAGATACTCTTTTGGAGATGAAATACCTCTATTAGAACCCTTGCTACACTAAATTTAAAGTAGGTCTTTAGACAGAATCACATGTCCTAATCACTGGGCTGACTGGTTATTCTCTTGTGAGCTATCTCCTGATGAAGCCCTTAATAAAAATAATCAAATATTTATTGATACAAGCATCCCAAGTGAATTTCCTGAGCACCCAAACTCTAAAATCAAGCTCCCATTTTTTCTGAATCTTTGGACCAATGAATAATAAATTATTTATACAAGCTGGAATAGCTTCAGCAGAATGGAGGCTGAATCCAAATGGGTACGAACTGCACAGATATAAAATGAGCCTGGAAATTAGAAGACAGATTCAAGCCATCAAAGGAATGAGACTCTAAAATAACCTTTCAATAAATGGGATAATGGGATCAAGCAATCTAAGCAGCTTTCAGCTGAAGGTTGGTCATTTTATGAAATAGCATATATGACTTGACTGTGAGCTTTAGAGGGTATTTGACTCGATGACCCAGTATGTCCTGCATATGCTGTTATGGATTAGGTGCTGCATGTGAAACAACCAGACCTGCATCAGGCAGGAGATGCTCACCAGAACCTGCGTTTGAGAGGGTGCTCCCAGCACTTCAGCAGCACCAGGATGCTGGAAGAAAGACTGCACAAGGCTGCGAGCAGCGAGTGAGTTGTGTGGATTCAGATTGTCAAAACCCAAAAGCCTTAGAGGCTCTGAGCTGCAGGGTTAAGGTGTCAGCTGTGTGGGGGCTGTGGCAATCTGTTCCCCAGCATACAACTGATGTATAAGCACTATATAAACACTGTTCATGTATTTAAGTGTAACAGCACTTCTAAGTGCTGAGTGGGAAGTGGGGGGAGCTGTTTCTGCAAGGGGCTCCTTTCAAAACAGATGTTTTGGCCTGGTAAAGATGTTATCACATCCAGCTGGAAGGAAACCAAGTCAATGCTTGATGAGGACCTGATTTCTCTGACATCTGAAAGAGCTCACTTGGAGGATGGAACTGTGAGGTAATGGACTGCTGTCTGTGGTAGGTTGTGAAGTTACATGCTGCATGTGTTTTGGCACCTGACTAAGGGAAAGAGGAGAGAAAACTTTCAGAGGATGGAAAGCCCTGATAATCAGCCTCTGAGTGGACTTCTGCTGAGCAGTTGTGATCCACAGCATTGCTTAATCAAGGGGTCCCTGCAGCATATAATCTGCAAGTTTTGGACTTCCCTTGCTCACTTAAAATAGCAACATTGACTAGAGGTGGTGATTCAAATCTCTGTTCAGAACATAACACACTTTCTCTCTTTCACCTTCAAAGCACATAGATTTCTTTTTTTTTTAAAAAAGTGATACTACAGATTGTGAAATCTTCATGTGAAATGGTGACATTTCTGTTGTTCAGAAGACTACAAAGTCTTGCACTTTCCTCAAGGTGCAGGACTGTACATGATTTATACAAATTTCAATCATGTCAGCAGGGACAGGAAACCAAGAGCTATCTGGTATATGCCAAATGTTGAGAATCAAATGATGTGGTAGTTTCCTGCAAGCAGATGTCCACATTTCCTATCAGAGTATTTGCAATCTTGAACAGAAAAAAACTGTGGGTTGAGTAAACATAGCTTCCCAAGAAGGTCTCAAGCTTAAGGGTTAATGAAGCGTAATCATGTTGCAACTTTTCCCTGGAAGAAGAGATCTGCTTTCTGCGACTTAACCTAGTAAGATTTATTGCAGGCTATTAAAGGACACCATTTTGTCCATCTGCATATTGTTCTGCTATACTGTGTTACTGTCAATGGAAACATCATCATATCCTCTTCTTCGGAATTTACCACTTCTTTGTTTTGGGTGACATTCTCTCCAGCTTTCAGCTAGCAGAGGATAATATATGTGTTGAAGACTTCCAGAATGTACAGGAGAGGTCTCTTCTGCAAGCTGTTCTATGGTAGCTGTTAACATATAGAATATAATGATACACTGGAAAATATTAACATTCAGACTAATGATGTACTGAATATGTTGGTTTACCTGATCTCAACTATTGCCTAGAGCGTTATTAGATTAATACGTATGATTTTTTCGTGTGCTGCTAGGAAAAAATGATGCAATCTAAAAGTGAATTATAGCAGGATGGTAAGAGTAATGCAAAGATCTAATTCCATTTTCAGTGTGGCTCATTTAATGTACAATGGTTGTAGCAGACTAAAAAGTCTGGCACTGGATACATTGCCATTAGCTAAAGTATTTTACATCCCTAAAGTGCACTTTCTGAAGGTCCTTTGCATCTGCAGTGTATAGGGTTTACTAAGGAACTCCAAAATTAATATGCAAATTTCTGAAATCTTAGCTTACAACTGCTTGTTTTCTTTCCCTATACCACTTAGATAAGTTAACCATGAGGGCAAAGTTCAAGATAATACGTCTCAGGATTTTCAGTTCAATTTTTTCTTCTTTCTGCATGACCAAATAATAAAGTATGGAATAAATCATGCAACCTTTTAAACAAAGTTCTTTTTTTTTATAACTGCACATAAAGACTGAAGTATTTTGGCAGTTGTTTTTAACAACATCTGGACTCTCTGAAGCACTTAACATGCATTAATTTGTATTTGATTGTGAGATGGTCTCTCTAGTCCGCCTCTGAGATCAAATGAAAGGTTTTATTGGAAGGAGGAAGGGAGGAAAAGGGTTGCTTTTAGAGCATGGTGTTTACTGTGCATATTCTCAAACACAAAGAGATGTAATTAAATTATCTTGAAAGTCTGGTCAATTTACTAGTCTTATTCAGCCAATTGTGCCTTCAGTGAAGCATGCACAACTCACTTTGAACTAAACAGAAATTGCATGTGTTTATCTGAGGACAAGATTTTACTCTCTCTTTTTCTGCGTGCCTGTACAGGATAATAATTAAATTGGAGCTAGCTGCTAGCAGTTAAATGTTTTGGTTAACCAACCCATCATGATAAAATCAAAGGGTCAAATCCTGACCTTTCTGCCCACAGTGATGAGAATGGCTTTGCAAGCAGCTAACCCAGATAAGGGGAATTCTGTCCCTGACCAAGACTGGGTTCCTTTGCCACCCTCTGCCTTGTGCCTTTTCTAGTTACACAGAACCATTAATTCAGCTTCATGCTGTCTTTGTGGACAGAAAAAGTGCAGGTTATATAAAAACTACAACAGTAGTGACCACACATGTACTTGAATTGGATTTTTTTTCCCTTAGAATGATTGTAAACATCAAAGAAAAACACAATGTGGACCATTTTTTATCCCAGCTAGAGCTTATGATCTCTAATTTAATGGAGTTTCCTTCCTAGTACTTTTACTAAGTCTGAATTTAAACAATCTGACTGAAAAGAAAAAATAAAAAGAAAAAAAAAAGGCAGTTTAATGGAAATTTGATTTTCTGTAACTTCTGGAAGCACAATGCTGGGATATCATCTAAACCTCCTTGAAGATAAGCAGCTGCTTCCCTGAAAACTTCATCGCTTACACAGAAATGTGACTCAGATCACCAAAGCCCTTCACATAGACACCACTACCAAAACATTTTTGAGAATGTAAAGGTTTTCTAGTATTTTTAGCTACAGATTTTTCAGTGCTCATCAGAAGCCAAACATACCTAGCATCACTATACTTATGTCTACATTTTGCATGATTTTAAAGAAAATCTCACTGCTGGAATTTTTAGGGAGCAGGAACCACCATTTCAAACAGCCTAACTACAAAGAACATCACTGTTGTTCACCTACTTTCCCTTGACTATGTGAGCTTGATTCATATCAATTCAAGGACTGTTGGAGCAATATATCTATATAACCTTTCTGCACACATCAACACAACACAAGAAGCAGTTTGTTCTTCAAAATATGCACTATATGTCAAAGTAAAAAAAAAAAAAATTAAAAAATCCATTCCAACACTTCCCAGTTCAGAAAATATATGAATGTACTTTCTTAGAAAGGTAAAAACAATACAGTAAGAAGGAGGAGTTGTACAAAACATTATTTAATATCACTAGTAGGTATCTTTAAGTTTCAGACAACTAACTGCCTCTTAACTGAAAACTCTCATTAGAAAGCATAGAATGATTTGTGCTGATCAAACTGAGAGTGCATGAGACTATGATTTTATTCAACCAGAGTTATGAGTCTATAAGGAAGATTTATTAGTGGGTGAATAACTCCCAGACAGCTCTTATCACAGACAGGCATGCAGAACACAGGAAGCCAAACTAAGCAGAATTCCCTTTACTGAATTTTCAATGATGCCCTTGATTATAGATAGCATTGTTTACTCTTTTCTCCAACTTCCCTCTTCCACTAGTCTCTAATTATATCCCTTTATGACCTGACCAATTAAAGCCTGCTCTTGAATTTGTGTTAGAGCTGATGAAAAATTAAAGGTACAGATGTACTTTTTCCAAGGCCATGCACTGCTCAGCTGAGCTGGCTGCCTTTTAGCAGCCAGACAATACTAATGTGGCACTGCCTATTTTTAGCACACTATTAAATAAATATGCTGGAATAACACCACCTGGCAAGCTGAGATGAATACATGTTACTTTAATAATAAAGGAGTCTACAATTTTATATTGTGAGGCTAAGCTTACTGATCTGATCTGCAAATTAGTTTAACTTCTTGCTGCCACATTTAGGCTATTGATCATACAGGGAAGAACATTCATTTAAGTAAGGATTACTAAATTGCAATAGACTAATAGGAGTTGACTATGCCTTTGTGTAGCAAAAGGCAATATAGGTAGTACTTGGATAAATAATGTGTCAGTTAAGAGAAAAATGGCATCTATTTACACATCATTTTAACATTGTTAAGGTTTTGTAAAAAGAGAATTGATATACCCGTGGGTACCTCTTTATTGTGAAATGTTGCTTTTCTGTCACAGTATGTGCTGCAGATTGTAATTTTTTTCATGAATTTGAAATTTTATTTCAGGCAAATGAGTTTCTGGCCATTCTTTATCCAAGTCTGGCTATGCAGTGATGGATTGTTTTCCCAGATATGATAGTTGTTTCTCACTTGTCTGTTAGGTAAGCATGAGTTCATAAGTTGTCGTGTTTTGATCATTAGACTTCCCTGTATTTTGTTTTTCCTCAGATACCTCATAAACTATTTGTCCATTTTATATCCTGGAAAAAAACCCAACAAAACAACCCAAATAACAACCCATCAACAAACCCTTATTTTCTCCCCAGAGAGTGACACAATTAAAAAATGGTGCTTTCTGTCATTTCACATCAGCTCCATAAAGCAATCAGTAAAGTAATCAGTTTACAGATAGGCTTGCACTTCCCAAACTGTCCAGCTTAATGCACTAACAAACATTTTTATATTAATGCAAAAACTAAAAACATTAAAAGTTCGACTGTACAGTTTTACTTTCTTTTTGGAGCATGACAAATTATATACAGAGTAGAAGTTGATTAATTTACATTCCTGGGGTGATTTGTTAATTAAAGAAGCAATGTTGCATTCTGTAGGAATCTGCTTTGTGCTGAAACTGAACTCAGAGAAATGAATGGACATGGCAGATAAGTAAATCATTATGATACACTATAAGATGCATGTTCTCATCCCCCAGCCTTCCCCTCTGAATTCTTTAGCACTACATACAAAGGACAAATTTTAACTATTGATTCCTGATGACAATCCTGACTTCATATTCTTGTCTCACTGCATGAGGACATTAACAGCCTATACATGCAAAAGTGTCTCCCTCATGCAGACTGAGAAAAATACTGGAACCAGGATCCACTCTCGACAGCCTGGAGATAGAGCTATTACCCTGCAATGATTTATGATTGCAAATAATACCAATTAACTCCTCTGTCTCCTTCACATTTTCTAAGAGAACTATCTGCCCCAGATACCTCTCCATCTTTATGCGCCCATGCCCTTCTTCATACAGCCTTTCATTCGTGATTCATCGCACATTACTCTTCCCCACACTATCTCCTGTCCCCTCATGTCCTCTGAATTCCTACAAACTTCAGTCTCCTCCAGGTCTTTTAACAACTTGGGGAACAGGAAGGTGCTATTTCTTCTTCCCAGCCAGGTGAACAAACACCTGTAGCTCAGTAAGTCACCAGAACCAGCAGAACAGATAACTTTTGATCTCAAGATGCAGTTTTTCCCTCAAGGGGGCCATTAGTTCCCTGTACCCATCACCTATATAAAAAACCCCAAATTAGTAATTTAATATTTTTGAGACAGCTGCTTGTCTCAAACTCAGATTATCTGGTTGAAGAATTATTAAAGAAGATGTACCAGTGGACAGATGAGCAGTGGGACTCATAAGCACCATTTCCTTAGGACATCAGGCTATAATGCTATGTCATGTCCACAAACATCTACTCTCAGTAGATTAAAGTTATTTACACTAAATGTGTAAATGAAATTTTATTTACACTAAATATGTAGATGAAAGTTATTTGCACTAAATGTTAAGAGCGCATAAGCTGGTCACATTAACTAAACAGCAACTAATAGTTACTATGCAGGTTGAAAGCTTACTGATGTAACAGTCAAACCTTTCTCAAGCAAAAAGAGTTACAAATGGTTAATCAAATGGGACTCATACCTATTTAAAGCTGCAGTCACCAAACGATTGCACTAAAATAGCATGTCTCAGAGCTGATGGGGATTACAGCATTAGGCAGAATCACTGTGAAGTTCAAAACATTTCAAAGGCAAAGAAGATAAAAAAATAAAGCTTACTTGCGTTTACAGCTATTCCATAGGCAACCATCTTGTGAAATGTGATGTTTTTGTCAAGCTGTCTCCTCAGTACTCCTCCACAGCACTTGGTGAAAAAGCAGACCTTGTTTTATATCAATCCTATTACTATTTACAGCTCACATTTTGGAGACCAGACAGAGGAGATCAGTACATTTGAAAATGGAATGTTGAAGCAGTTCGGTGGAGTTTTGGGTTAGCCTTAACTTTAAGGCTAAGGTAACTGTTTTCAGCATAGTGACACTCTGGGATTTCTTAAGCTATTCAATCTATGTAGGGGCTCAAAAACAAGTGTGAGAAAACTGCTACATTTAGCTGTGACTCGAATGGTTTATCTGGGCTGATAATTAACTAATTTGCTGGTATAAGGACACCAGGCTGGCCCATCGCTGCTTTGCAAGCTTAGGTTTAGCTGCACGAACACAGCTGAACTGCTGGCAAAGCCAACTTGAAATGAAAACATTTTCACTGCTTTCATGAAATGCACACCCCAGGAGGGTGAGGCTGTCTAGACCTCAGGTGGTTGCACACTTACGTGTTACTGAGCCGTCTTCCCATTATTGGAAATGCTCGACGGTGGTGTGCTCATGGCCAGCTGGGTGCCTCTGTGCAGGGCCAACCTGAGACTGAACTGGGCGGCAATCAGCCAAAAACTAACACGCTTTGCTGGAACCTCAACAGCCCCTGTGGACCTAATTCAGTCTCTGAACAGTGTTCTGGGTGTCTGGATTGCTCACTTGACCTGGCACAGTGCCATGCCAAAGATCTTGGCATTTATCCACGTTGTTTCCCATCTAACAAATCTTCCAAAAATCTGGAGCATCATGGGCAATGCTGAGACATAGCACCTCCTTGGAGAGTCACTGGATCCAGCCCTGTGCTGAGCATGCTGGAGCCAGTTATGTTTCTATGTACCATGCTCCTCAAGAGCAAAATACTGTTCAGAAGAGCAAAATATCTGTGAGAAGAGCTCCAGTTCTCTGAGTTCTTAGCATCTAAGTGGTCATGCATATATTTTATGTAAATTGACGAACTGATTCAGAAACACAACAATACTTACAATAAAATAAATTAATGTTACAATTTCTAAATTCCTGTTGTTCTTGGAGGCATGAAGTGATCGGTGATTTTTTTACCCAAACACGTGGTGTTGGAATTGCTTCAACTCTAATAATTCACTGCAAGTTGAAGCTATATATCATAGAGCTAAAACCTTAAGTGCTTTCTACGTGTGATGCCAAGGTTAGTTTAAATGCCTCTGGGCAGATGACCATTCCACTACAAAAACATGTGTTTGTAAGAAAGAGGACCTGAATGGCGGCCACTCAGGCAGAAGGATTTAGACATGTTCCTTATTATCCTTATGACACTTTTATCTGTCTGTACGTTTTCTCTCCAATTTTCACTTTACAACTACACAGGCTACACATGATAGATATGTATATTCTCCATTTGGCCAACTTGTATTATTACATCCCTTTTTTGTAGCTACTCACTTTTCACTTCATGACACCATGCTATGCATCGACTGCCAAAATCAGTCTTGCATTTAGAGAGCTGTGTTAAACAAGCTATTTGTTTCTCTTCTGTCATGAATACTGACAATTTAAATGGTAATAGCTAGGCAATAGTGTACAGACTTCTCTATCAAAAATTAAAATTCCTTGGAAAATGTTTGATATGGATAATACCGCTGAACTATGGAAATAAAAAAGGGAGAATAAAATGGCCATTTGAGAAATGGTACTTACAATGCTTGCTCCTCTTAAGAATGAAATAAGGTTTCTACTGACTGGTAACAGGATTAGCATGCAGTTAAAATTAAGGCACGTTGCAGAAGCTCTTGCCCAAGCCAGGGTTGACTGTACATACAACAGTATAAAGAAATTAAATTACAAGCTTGGTAGAGGATGATCAAAAGAAAGAAAATACTATATTAACAAAACACTCTTATATGGGAAAATTACTGTGGAAGCATCAAAAATAGTATTATGAAGGATGTGAATAAAATCAGAATATGCATATGTTCTTCTTGTGGAGCCCATTAACAATCAAACTTGTACTTACTCCCAGCATAATCCTTGTATAAATGTAAGCATCTTCATCTTCATACCAGTGGAAGGTATCAATAAACAAATAGAAATTCAGCCCCAGCCACACCAGCTACAAAGCAGACAGGCTACAGATCAGTGGCACTTACAGTATTTTTGAATGCATATAAAATTGGATATGGTTACTGTTTTAAGTGTATCTAAGAGATTCTTCAAAATCAGAGTGCAATGCAGATCTGTGCAATGCAGACCTTGATCACAGATGATAGAAATCACAAATGCCTGCTGGAATGAGGCTGTCCTTTAGCAAATGTAGGATTACAGTCCCATTCCCACATCCCAAATAGAAGATATAAATGACATTTACTGTGTGATGGTGGACTTGATCTTAAACATAGGACTTAGCCTGGTCTGTAAAAAGGCAATAAAAGCTAAAATTAAAGAATTCCAGAAATAGAGGGAGTTAGAAGCTGAGGAAATCTCTTTCTCTGCCCCCCATACTCAATTCACCAAAGCCTTTGAAAATAATTCAGAATATAATTTCAATTACAAACACAAACCCTCTTTCCCTTTATCTGAGGTACAAGGACTTAGAGATAATTAAAAATAAAACAGTAAGACTTTAAATTGTTTTTAAGACTAGGTATAAAAAGGCTGCTGAATATTTTATAGCAAGTTTTACATTAAGCTTGGGAGTATTGCTATAAGCAAACCATAAAATGTCTTTTAAACAAGCTTAAAATATTTATATATATCCAATTAGATTTTTTTAATGCTAAAAATACTCACTAATAACAGCACTGAGAGTTTTTCATTCAAAATCCAGCATCCCATCCTGAGTGCCTTCTCCCTATGCTAGCAGCAGCTGACTCTTGCCTTCCAGTGTAACCTGAGTTCTGTGTCCATTCCTCAGGCTTTCTACTAACTCCTTTTGTCTTTAGATTTTAATAGGCACCTAGTGGAAGCAGGAGCTCTCTCTAGGAATTTTCTAATTAAGGACTGCCTGACAAGAACAGATCACCCAAGTGACATGGTCTCATGACCTGTGTAAATAAAATGCTTGTCATTGTCCAGTCTTTTCTCTCTCCAAAGTTATTTCTCAGCAAATGAGAGATGCTGTCATTAAATTGTTCTCTTGTCCTAGCATTTATTTGGGTGGAGTTTTTTGCTTTGTCTTTGCAATTTGAACAGAGCGCAACATTTCTTCCTGATTTGTCTTTAAATTTAGTAGCAAATGGGAACATCCCTTATGTGCGCATAAGACATGACCATTGCTAAAAGATCTTAGGACTGGCAAAGTCACTCAGTCAGAAGTTGGAAACTGTTAGAATGAAGGTTGTCACTGTAACTTGCAACTGGATTTCTTGTGAATATAAATTATGACCATGTTAAAATGCATGATAGTTTTTCATTCAGTTGGCTGCAGTCATAAAATAAGGAGTTACTTTATCTTTCTTCTATTCACATTGTATGGTGTAAGGACACAAATCCTATTTCTTTCTCTCTCTGCCAGAAGGAGACAAGCAGCAATTTTCTCATAGGCTCCTCTGTCAAGTCTCACTACCACTGGCTACCTTTACCCACGACCTGTGAGGTGAGGAGAGGGTGCCTATTTCAGAGATCTCAGCACAGTGGTGCTAGGAAAAACTGTATCCCTTACTTGTCCAGGTAGCTTGAGCTGCCTGGCAGGTGTTATGGCTCTCTGTGTGTTCAAGGCCCTGCTCCCACATTTTGTTTTCAAAGTGATGTTCCTTTGGTAGGATGTGGGGTACCCTGGAAATATAAGCCTCTTTCAAATACAATCCACACACACTCTCCAGGTATGGAGCTTACCCAATTTTTTTTTAAGGATTTGTTTTTATTTACAAAACCAAATGTCCCTGTTCCTCCAGGTTTGTCCTGAGGACTGTTCAGCCTACTTCCTTCTCCTCAGAGGCTTACTCCAGTAAGTCACCTGCAAAAACAAATCATCAGAATTCAGTACCTCTGAGCAAGATTAAAAACATGCCAGTGTAACAGTGAATGTCATTAGTCACGGAATCACAGAATCATAGAACCATTTAGGTTGGAAATGACCTGTAAGATCATTAACCCTACTCTACCAAGTCTACCACTAAGCCATACACTCAAGCACCTTATCTACATGTCTTTTAAGCACGTCCAGGGATAGTGACTGAACCACCTCCCTGGGCAGCATGTTCAGTGCTTGACAATCCTTTCAGTGAATTTTTTTTTTTTTAGAAGCTAGTTATTTGAGCAGCCAGCACCATCATTATATTCAATGTGAAGAATGTTTTCTAATTTGCCTTTACTAAGAGAGAAGAAAAATTTATTGACTTTTTTACACTTGTCCAGAGATAAATCCCTTCCCCTTGGCCTTGCTTACGCTGTGGAACTGGCAACAATTGGGGTAAGGAAGAGATTGCTTTGAAACATGGTTCATTCCCCTGGAGGAAGGTCCTCCTGGCTGAACAGGTCTTAGCTCCTGCTTTGTCCTGTCCTGGTGAGCATTCTGCATTTGCCCTTGGCTCCCCTTGCCAGGGCAAACTCTGCCTGTAGTAATCTCATTCCTTCCCCATTTTCTTAAGGCCTCAAGCTACTTTTTAAACCACTGCTAATGACCATTAATAGGAGTTAGTAGAACCACGGAAATGTGATTACGAATATGCTGAATACAAGCATTTACAAAGAATTTATTTTGAGCTTTATTTTTCTTGGATGGAAAAGTTAAACATTTTTTATTAACAAGCTTTATGACAAGTCATGTGTAGTAACTCGCCACTGTCCATAGTGTGACTTGATGTAGGCTATTCCCACAACCACTCCCATTATAGTAGCAGGAGGTAACAAGATAGTGAGTATTGCTGTATTTTTTAGAGAAGTCAAAAGAAGAGGAAAGAAGGGAAAATACAAGAAGAATGTGCAGAGGGTGAGGAGAAATACTGGCAAAGTCAGATGCCAGTTTTAACTACTTTAAAAAAAAAAAAAAAAAAAAAAAAAGGAGAAAAAACCA
>WEIS01009854.1:6822-24885 GCA_013389965.1 Todus mexicanus | reverse complement strand
AAAAAAAAAAGAGTGAGAGAAAACCCACTATCTGGATTAGCTGTACTTCAAAGGGAAACGCTGCATTGCGATGTTCTGCTTTGAAGTTCAGCCGATCCAGACAGCAATTTTCTAAAATGAGTCAAAACTGGCATCTGAAATAGATTTTTTTCAGAGTACAGCAGATTCATATGCTGGTTTAGGCTCCAAAATTTGTCTGGATCAGCAGCTGTACTTCAAAGCAGCACATCTCAGTACAGCATTTGACTTTGAAGTGCATGTGGTCCAGATGCCAGTCTTCTTAAAGGAACCGATGAATCAACTGCACTTTATTTTCTGTCTGTTGAAATGGCTATGTTTTTTTCTCATACATAACAGCAATGTGTGTGGTCTGCAATATGGTATCTATCAATAAAAACATGAAGCTAACACAAAAGCTTTTTATTGCTTCATTTTCTACAAAGGAATTGGTCATCATAATTTTATTATACTGATTTGCAGTGATCTTAGCCAGTTTCTAGCACAAACTATTCACACAAGACTCAGGAAAGGACATCTTATTGATTAAAGAACTAACTGTATTCCATTTTGTTATTATTTTATCATCATCCTGAGCTGCAACTGTCCTAAAAAGGATATAGAATAAGGGTGAAAAGGGATTTGTTCTGGCAATTGGGGAAAAAGCAGAGACAAGCATGATAAGTTCCCATGCAAGAGGCAGGCAACTCTGTCATTAGCTTAAAAGGTCAGTTTCTGCATGGAAAGAGGTTTATGAGGTGCTGAATTCTTCCATGTAAGTATCTCAGCATTAATGTCAGTGTTTATATCGATTACTGCTACAGATCTCAGTCGCAGTTAGTTCTATTCTATTTGACAGCAACTGCTATCTAAGGTTGTTAGTAATTTTTTAAGTACTTTCAACAGTGTTACCCTTTACAAGACAAATTAATTATTAGCACGAGAGTGTATACATACACCTATATATATTCCATTTTGCTCGACTGTCGTAATTTTACTGTTAGATATGCATGCCTTGTTTCTCAAAGTCAAAATCATTTCAGCTGACTCTGAACTCTGCCCTAGCCCTTTCCTGGTTTTCCTGTGTGCTTGACTTTGTGTAACCAATAGTAACCTGGATGAACTCGATAAGCTTCACTATGCTACGTATAGAGATGGATATAGGTAAAAAAGTGATCTAGAGAATCACATCATCTGTCAGCCATTTAATTGCTGACTATATCAGAGAGTACACTTTGTGTTAGACCATATAAAATGGTGCTGCTGCTGCTGTGTTGTCTAATTTTTATGTTATTTCTACATAATTCTTCCTAATAATGTTTAAGAAGTGAGAGGCAGATGTGTCTCNGAGGGTACAGCCTTCTCTTTCCTGCACCCCCCCATGTGGTACACAAAGTCTATCAATGACCTTGATTTACATTCCAATCCTTGGTAGGCTATAAACATGGAGCGTTATCACTGCTAGAAGTAGGCTCTGTCTGGTAAACATGCTGCTAACTTTAGACAGGCTTAGCTGAAAAGTAAAAGCCATAGAACAGTATTTCTGTTCTAACCCAAACCAGGACAAACGGATGAAGAAGCTGCACAACATATTTGATAAATCATTCAACTTTTGTGGTGAGAGAAGCTACTGAAGCTGATTAGAGGGCAAACCTTTTCCTCTTTTTTTTTTTTTTTTTTTAATTTTTTTTAAAGATAATTCTGAAGGAATAGAGTCCAAGGTTCAACTTTGGTTGTTCTTCGGTGCCCTGATCCTAGCTTTGTAAAAGAAACTTACTGAATTTCTATGAACAGTGGCTGAGTGACTAGGAGCAGAAAAACAGCTATATATTTTTTCTATAGTTTATTTTAATTTAACTACCTCATTAATGTTAATGGATTTTTTCTTTATTTATGAACTATACTAGTATTATGGTTGGGGGAACTGTTTTTGCAGTTTAAGAGCATTCAAAAAATCCCTAAAGCTTTAAAAGACTAACGTAATATCTAGATTGTCAGTGTCAAAGATTCAAATATAATGAGATTGTCCTAAAATTTATGAAATTAAAAAAGAGTGTGCAGTTTGGGGGACACTGATGACTAAGTACTGAGACTTCAAGGGCATCTGGCTTCTCATGTACAACTTTTTTCTGTAACAATATTTAAAAAAAAATATTAAAAATCTTGACCCCAGAAGTGGGCTTGAACAACAACAAAAAAATCAAGCAGTTACAACAACAATGAACAAATTCCTTTCCTTGTGATAGCAGACCTGATACTGGTGTCAGGAATGTCTCACTGAAGGGCAGTCCCAGGATTTGGAATCACAGCATACGCCAGCAACATGCACAGGAGTCAAGAAAGGGAGTAGAGGAAAACCAGCAAAATCCAAAGGGTCTTGGACCAAAATCAAAAGTCGTGTTGCAGGTTAAAAGAGAGATTGTCACTGACCAGTGTGGGGACAACTGTTGCTGCTGCCTGAAGCAGGGCTCTGCACCCTGTTTGCAGAGGGCAGCCCCACCTCCGACCCTTTCCACAAGCCAGCAGAAAGGTTTGTCAATGAGATATCTAGCAGCTCTAGCCTCGGAGATAATAAGTTCCCAGACAAATGATATTAATATTGGAATCCAAATCTCTTCTCTCTCAAGAGACTCCTTTATTATCATGGTCATACTGTAATCAAAATATATTCAGGAGCAATTTCAGATGTTCAAAAGCTATTTGTTTCAGTAAGTGCCAAAATCTCCCAGCTCTTGACTCTTCATCTCCAGAAATCGGGTATCCTACCTTCCTAGTTATATATGCAAAATGCTGGTTTTCCCCTACAAGCTGTTTTCCAACTTAATGTAACAAAACAACTCCTCAAAACAGCTGAAATCTTGTACAAATAGGTGTGTCCACAGGTTACCCAGAAGAGTTATCCTTTCAGCTGTTTCGTAGATAGCAAGCCGTGGAAAAGAGGTTAAAGACAAGCTGAGAAATGGGAGTAACATGGAGTAGGAGAAAAAAGGGATGACAGTAGCACTCATGATGTTTTCTCTCTGTTGCCAGACCTGAAAAATATCATAGTAGATGAGATATTTTTCATCCGTCCCTGTCTCATATTTTGCTAATACATCACAAGCAAGTAGTACATCAGTTGGTCTTCCCTCAACTCTTCATCTCCTGTACCAGGTGCCACTACTAGGTCCATGGATCTGCAATCTGTCACACTTCTTGCAGGACTGTGCTCACAGGATGCCCCTTGTGGACGGAGGCTCTGCTTGCCTGGGTATAACCTACTGTAAGGGGGGAGCAAGGGCTATGACCTGGCAGGTGAGGTAATGGAGGGGGAAGATGATTGCCAGCTGACTTCAGCACCAAGGCCTGGATCTGAGCAAGAATAAGCCCAGACACCAGTATGAGTTGGGGGCTGACTGCTCGAAAACAGCTCTACAGGAAAGAACCTGGGAGTCATGGTGGATGACATGCTAATCTTGAGCCAGTAATGAACCCTCATGGCAAAGAAGGTCAACACTCTCCTGGGCTGCATTAGGAAAGCATGTTGCCACCAGGTCAGGGGAGATGATTCTTCCCCTCTGCTCAAAGCTGGTGAGGCGCATCTGGAGTTCTGGGTCCAGGGCTGGGCTACCCAGAACCCAAAAGATATATACTTGCTGGAATGAGTCCAGTCAGAGCTTCAAAGATAATTAAGGAACTGGAGGACCTTTCATGAAAGGACAAGCTGAGGAACTGTTCATCCCAGAAAAGACCAGTCTCAGAGACATCTTATTAATGTATGAAAGAGTCCAAAGAAGATGGAGTCAGTCTCTTCCCAATCATGCTCAGTGTCAGAGGCAATGGGCACACACTGAAACACAGGAGGTTCTGCCTGAACATCAGGCAACGCTTTCTTACTGTGAGGTAACTGGCACAGGTTACCCGAACAGCATATGAAGTCTCTCTCCTTGGAGATACTCAAAACCCATCTGGACACAGCCCCCAACCAGCCTGGTGCAGGTGACCCAGCTCTGAGCAGGGAGGTTGGACTGGGCAGTCTACAGTGCTCCTTTCCAAACCCAGACATTTTGTACTGCCTGTGATTTCCACTTAGTTTACTAGAACAAAGTGAACAGAGCATTCTGAAGTTTCTTACCCTAGACTATGAGCATACTTAATTTAACTAAATTAATTTCTTTTGTTAAAATTTTCATGAAGAAGTTATTAGATTAGTCTGATTTTATTTCTGGCTCTTATTCAGAACTTTGTAATCCCATTAGCAGTCCATTTTTATGAGGATGAAATGTTTTGGAGTGCTAGATTGAATATTTTAAGTGGAATATTTTATAGCAATTTTGGTTGATGCAGTCTTAAGTTCTTTTATTGGATAGAGCAAAAACAGTGATAAAAAGGAAAGAAATGTTTAAGTTACTACATATATCCTTAAAATGAGTAGCAACAACATGAATAAAGACAACATGAATAAGGACTTGTATATAGGTATGTTTTTAAGACAGTGTGCCGCAAATCATTTTTCCTAAAAACACATCACCATGCAAATTCCTCATTTACATAGCAGTAAAATTACCAGGGTTGATAAAGCTGTATGTTATCTGAATGGTTTTCAGTGAGTGATTTCCCCTCATTTAGACTTTATATTCCTTCCCAAATTCATTCTGAGATTATTATTAAATCCTATTCCATATTAAATTAAAAATGAAATACAGTTTGCTCAGCATAGGAGCATTAAAAGGTCATTCCTATGTACTCCTCAGTGTCAGAAATCATATGCACGTGCAGGAAGAGTACCAATACGTACAACCTTTCCAGATGGCTATTCACAACTGCACATGAGAGGAGAGGTCAAGAGCTAAGGGTTCACCTAGTAGAAAGCGTTTTCTAGCATATTCAGAGTGGAAATTATATTTTAAAGAAATTACAGGCCATCATTTTTAACACTGCAGTATAGCAATATATGAAAAGCATAATCTGAAAGTGTTCTGGACTCATTTCTCTGCCACTAAAATGTTATTTGCTTCCATTACCTTAAATTCAAATAAGCTGGTGGCACTGTCTATAAAGTATCTCTCTGTTGTGAGAAGCAGCTATGAAGAGGCATGGGCCAAGAGGGGGAGAATAAAGATCGAATACACTGAGAAGAGGTGAAGAAACAGTAAATAATGTCAAAGTGGGAAGATGACAGATATTTAAACAATATTTTCATATTCTAAGCAATAGTACCCTTGCAAACAATGATTTCCAAATGATGCCTTATTCTACCTATTTCTCCTTTTCAGCGTTTTCACCCCAGATCTTTGTCCCCTGGCCTGAACTTTTTTTAAAGCCCTGTAAGTTCTAGCAAGTAAAAATAATTTGCCCTATGTCAGACTTTTCCAATAACTCGTAGCAATAGTGGGCATAGGTAAAAAGTCTTTGGCTTACAATCTGTGACATATTTGATTTAACATTCTGTGAATAAAGCATTAAAGTTTTAGGACTTTGGATCCATCCCAAAGGGCCAAGTGGTTGCACATGTTTAACACATCTCATGATTTGGTCCCTGGAGTTGAAATTAAATTTTGAGTGATTCCTCTCTAATAAGAGCGTGAATTCATTCATTCTGGCCTGTAGTGGAGTCGTTCTGATCAATGTGAGTCTGCGGCTGATCATGGAGAAGAAAGCAGCAGATCCACTCATGCTGTTTTCTCACCTCTCCTCCTCTTTGGGCAATGCATGGAGACTTCTTTCTCCTCTCTCCACTCTATTCATGCTGATCTCTTGTTATGGTGCTTTCCTGAGAAAGCAACAGGAGCAGCACAATCAGCTCCCTTCTCCTCCAACCAGGCCATGTGCAGCAATGTCCCTGCTGACCCATCATCACCACAATCATCACACTGCCCTGGCCCCGCGGCCTTAACCCAGCCACGCCAGCTCTCTGCAGGCATCACACTTCACCAGGGTTCCAGGAAGTCATCTCTTACATCATTTTGCTCTAGATTTAGATTAATATTGCAAGTATTTCCAGCCTTAGAGCTGCCTGCAATTTTTGTGGAGCTGTAAAATTACCTTATTTTAAGTATGAATGCAAAGGTAACTGCAAGGACATGGTGATTATAGTATTTAATGTATGCTTGTTTATATTGTGGTTACAGCCTAAGCTAATGAATTCTTTTTTTTTTTTTTTTTTTAAAAGGTTTTCCCAATGTAGTGCTTTAAAACAGACGAGATAAAAGTTGGTTTATATTCAAATATTGCTCATTTCAGATCTCATTAAAGTTCTAACAACTGCCTATGGTTTGAGAATAAAGAAATTAAAAGGCATTTAAAGGACTATCAGCAAAATGCTATTAATTTAAAAGTTGAAAAACATATTAAAATCTAGTTTTCAGAAATAAAACCTTGAGGGAAACCTATTTTCGAATCATACTGATTTTTAAATTATTTTAACAGAAATTCAGTTACAATGTTCAGTTTCTTTCACTTCAATACTCAACTGATAGTATTTTAATTATATGTATTATATTATATAATTATATATTAATGTAATTTTATTATATAATATATTTTTCATTCAAAAAAATACACCCTTTTTGGTAGCACTTGCCATACTTAATGTACTATGCAAACATTTCTATTCATCATTTTCATCAAATTCTGTAAGATGAAGACAGGTTATCATGAAAACGAAAATAAGAAGGGGAGAGCAAGTGACTTTCCCAAGAATCACAGTAACTGTTAACAGCTTATGTCTCATGAGCAGTTCACAGGATTTTTACTATTTTTTCTGCTGTTTTGAAAAAAGCTGAAACATTATTCATATATGAGAATATTAAAACTGCACTATTAATTACTATTATTATGGAAAAAATGATAGTATGATCACTAGATCCAAATGCTTTTACTGTGATTTGATAGATTGCTTGAGAGAATGGCAGCAAGAAATAAAAAGAATGACAGGAGATTCGTTGCTTTATTATTTCTCTTCTAAAGCTTTTTTTCCCTTACATATTATTAATACTTGCTTAATGGGAAACTGCTGCCATACCTTGTGAGACCTGCTCAAGTACTCCTGTCCTGACATTACAGCTGATGCTGGCTTTGGTGACTGGGACCTGCACCAGGGGCAGGTCTGTCCCCCGCCTAGCCTGGAGGAGGATGCACCAGCCAGTCCTGCACACCGGTTCATCCTGCGTCCTTGGCTATTTCAAACAAAACAGACTTTGAATGTTGATCTATATGTTTAAGAGTAAAATTTTATGCACGGGATGAAGTTTGTTTCCTGGCAAGCAGTGACTTCAGAAAGGTTCATGGTTTTGAGCAGAAAACTGATGCATTCTGAATTCCGATTACAGTGATTGAGACAATGGCTATGTGGTTGTGGGAGTCCTGAGTTGGAGTAGGAGTATGACATGTTTTATAGCATTCATAAAATCAATATAAGAAAATGCATCCAAAGCTGGTAGTCAAAAAAGCTGTAGAAAAATTGGTAATGGTAGAGAAGGCAGCCAGAAGGATCAGGGCTGAAGATAATAATGCTGTCCTTTGAAAAAGTTTTGCACACAGTCTCAAATATTTTTCATGCCTTGCCCAGGAGCAGTGCTGAAGAATTTCAGCTTCCAGTTGAAGAAAAAAATAAACAACATCCTGGACCTTATTGTTGTGATGACAGCCTCGAAAATATAAATCAACTGTAAACTGATCTAGTGATTCTTTCCAGACCTTAAAGACAACACAGGATGATTGGATGAGATTGCTGAAGAACATGAAGTATCCTATACATGTGGATGAACTATTAACTCAAACCTGCAAGTAACAGCATATAGTACATTGAAAGCTGAAAAAGAATAGATAGTATGAAATAAATGTACTGTTAGGCACACCCTATAAATCATGCTGTGTGCAACAGTGTGCACTCTCGTATTTAATCAAATAAAATAATCCTTAAAAATAAATATTTGCTGCCATAAAATTCCCACTGCCATTCCACAAAACATAAGGCCTGCTTCAGATCGTGCTTCCAAGAGAGACAAATCAGGGTGGCGGTATGTGAGCAAACTTCCCATCAAAGCTGGCCTAACTTTAGCAACATCACAAAGAGTGACAAGATGTAGACCGAGTCTGTCAGAGAATGGGTGTATTTATTAAAACATGAGATTTATCTCTGAATTTAGGTGCTGCGCTACACTGATGCCGACTGAATGAGATAGGGTAGAAGTGCTTCTAAGAGAAAAGCAATGATGAGGGTGAGTAATTAAAGTTCTGAGAGAACAAATTTCGACTTACACTATCCAATAATTCGCTTTTCCTTTAATGACTTCCCTCTGTCTCCTATACATGTAAATCACACTGTCTGAACATCTACTGAATACAAATTTATACATTTTCTTTCTTCCATTCATTTTCATCCAATTTCTGATCCTCAAAACCATTAAAAAATTTGTTGATATTCAGTTTTCCACCAGAGAGTACTATTTGGTCCAATTTGTATTGGTGAAAATTATTACATTAAATTTGGCAATATTTTTTACACTGGCATTTTCATAATCAAAGCATATTAAACCAACATTTTGTATTTGGGGAATTTTAAATTTTTATTTTTCTCTTCAAAAAGAAAAGTTACCAGGAATTACATTAAAATAGTCAAATCCAGTTGCTTATATTTTATAAAATCAAAGTAATTTTAGCTGTCCTAAGCACCTTTGGAGATGTCTGTCATTAAAACTGTTCCCTCACTCCATTTTTAATTAGAAAGCAAATCACAATCTGATTTTTTTATTGAATAGAAAGTTCTTTTTCTGAATAACAATGTTTATTTACAAAGAATAAATGGTCATTTGACGTTTGATAAATGTGACCCATCTCACTAAAATTGCATGTCATTTACAGTCATATGCATGATAAAAATTCCATAATTGTGACTATGTGTTTCCTTATTACTTCTGGCTTCTGCCCTACAAGTTTATGAATGCTTTGATTTTTTTCTTCTTATGCTAAGGGTCAGAGTAAGAGGGTTTTTTGCTCAGTGTCGATTACTTCACTATTGATATTCAACCAGTCTTAGAATTTCTGCCTGAAATATTATTTCTTTTGGAAGAATCTGTAATTTTCTAAGTATTTATTTGATTCAATGTGAGTGTATTTTAGCTGAGTACGTACTCAAATTACTACAAAATGGAAGTCTTTTATTATTACTGGAGATGGACTGAGGATGAGCTTGGTTTTTTGCTTGAAACAATGACTTAAGCAGCCTGTCTGTATAGTTCAGGACTTAAGGCTGCTATTAAGAACTTTTCAACTTATCAAATTGAACATAAATACAGATTTTTGTCCTGGGGAATTAAGGTCAGAAAGACACAGCTCACCCTGTATTTGTGACTGACAGTCTAAGGGTTAGTTGTCTGCATAGGTCATCTATGAGTCAAAATGTCATAGTGAAAGGAGGAACTCAAATTGTATGAATTTTCTTGAGCCTCCTACTAACCCAGCACCTACTTTCTGGAAGAGGAAAGGGAGACAGACAATAGGGAAGTGGTTTGTGCAGTGGCACAGGAAAGATGCATATGCAAAAGAGGGACACATGCTGTTTCATTTTTTAATGGCTTGTTTGGTTTTTATTCACCCTTGTCCTTTGGACAGAGTCGATTGCCTTTTATTTGGTAGAAGAAGTATGCAGCTAATAGGCCTACGGTTGTGCAAATGAACATCCCTGCCTGCACATCCACCATGAGCTGGAAGTGCTCCATCATGTCTTAGGGAAAGCCAGGTGTATTTCATCGATTTCCTGAAATGGAAAAGGTGATTTTGTTTTCAGACTAAAAAAAGGTGCCTCAAAGTGGCTAGATTGAAAAACAGAACTGCATACAATAACTTGAAAAATGAAAACTTGAACGTGTGTGTGTGTGTGTGTAATAAGTTGGAGAAGTTGTTCTCCAATTTATGCAGGAAGAGTTTGACCTTTCATGAGTGTTTGTTAAGCTGCTGGTCTCTTCAAAGTCAGGGCGGACAAGCCATGAATTTCTTGCATGTATTCCTAAAAATGAATGGCTAAATTGAGAAGGCTAAACAGCCTAAGTGCCAAGGTTTTCTGAAAGTTTGTTTCTGAATGACTTGGTGGCTTTATCTTTCTGAGTAAAAAGTAATGATGCAAGCAAATGTAATCCATTATGGCAATGTATGGTGCACCTGTATGTCCCTCTAGCTTCGTTTCCCAATTTGCTGCATGTTTATGGTGTGCCTTCTAAACAGCTGAAGTGGAAATGAAGCAGCTTGCAGGTTTGACAGGAATAATGGGAAAGGACAAATTTGTATTACGGTGAAAGAGCGATAAAAACAGCTAGGTGATAAGAACAAGATGGGAAGGCAATGTGTCTCTTGAGAGGAAGCTCGAGGGAGGATCCTAAGTAGCACAGCAACGTCCCGTGAGTGAGCAGGGGCAGTAAAACACAGACAATACTTGGGTTCTTTTGAAGATCTTGAGGCTTAAAATATTTGGGTGATGGAGTAGCTGCTCTCCCTGATGGTAAACTAGTGACTACATGACAGGGAGTGATAAGCCAGATGCTCTCACAGAGGCATAGTTTCAATTTGATAGCTAGAAGTGTGCACATATTTAATTAGTGGGAACTGTTTCCCAGCTTGACAGTGCATGCACCCTTTAATCTTTATTTCTCTGCCTTTCATAAATATATTTTGAAAAGCTAGCCATATATTTTTTAAACTTTTCTTTTTCAGATTAAGGACAGTGTTTGCAACTTGCTTTTTAAAACTACTGTCTTCTCCTGGGAAATTCTGAAAACATTTTGTATAGAAATAATTCTGTTTCTAGAGCATATATGTTTTTTTAAAACTTTTCCCTATTGATTACTAGAGATATTTGCATAAAAATATGCACATAGGAATTTATCAGCTGCTGCTGCTTGTGCCTGAGTTGAAATCAAAATCCCTGTGGAACAAATGTACTCCTAAGCAACAGAAATTTTAATATGAGTAAAATAGAAACAAGCAGAGAAAAAGAGTCTCTGAAAGTATTAGTTGCTACTTTTGGAAAATAGGTTTTACTAATGGCTTCCACAAAGCTCTTAGTATAATAAACATGCTTTTAAAGCTCTCTCCTAATTTAGTTGCAACCAGTATAGTCTAATACAGAAAAATTGATAGCCTGTCCCATGTTGTGGTCTGTTATGGAAATCTTGCTCTACTTGTCAAGATATTCTCAAAATTAAATTTTTGTCCTACATCCAAAGCTGGCCAGGAGTCATTTTGCGAAACTGCCCATGCTGGGTAGAAAAATGAAGCTATGCTTTATGAATATTTTCCGATGGTATATCTTTAGTTTTCTCATGTAATCTGTGAAGGAAAGTCATTAAGTTCATGTGCAATCATTTTCTTGTCTGAGTGGCCCCAGGTCTTTCTAGTTATTCAATTTTGTTTCTTTAGTGATGACTAGCACAATAAGAGACTCCTAACTCACCAAAGTATTTTCAAATCCTTCTTCCTTGTCCCTTGTTACACTTGTGGGTTTTTTCTTACTCTAAACAACATGTTTCTTATTCATGGTTCTAGACAAGCAAGGAAAAAAAAATATCTAGAAAACATACCATCTTGAAGATATCTAAGACTTTAAAAAGAAGGCTAGACAATATATTTCTTCTTGCTTCACATAACATGTCTGACTTTGTACTGGCAAGGATTTTGCTTGCTGACACATTCAGTGATGACAGTTTTAAGAGCTGTTCCTTCTCCTCTCCACCCAAGCTCCTGTGTGATTTCTCTGCCAGCCCACCCTCAGGGCTGCTTCAGGGGCAGCCCGCAGGCACAATTACAGGACAAAGTGTAAATGTCGCCTTCTGACAGTGTGCGTGATGGGGGAATTAACACTGGTTTGGCACAACTTCTCCAGTGAACTTCCATTGATTAGAAATGAAAGCTGAATCAATATAACACTCCTTAAGTACCATAAGCATGGTGGAGTTTTGATCTTAGCAGAAATTTCAAGTGTCTTTGCAAAATTCTAAAGACTAGAACACACCACAAAATAAACAACATACCCTACAGAAGCCAATTAAAAAAAAAAAAAAGCCCAAAAAGAATGGTAATGACAAGTGAGCCCCATCTGAGTTTATGTCACATCTTGAATGGCTTATCAGGGTGATGCAGACAGGGAACATCAGAATTTTTATCTGTTTAAAATTTTTGCATAAAAATTATTTTATTTACTGGTTTGTGGTCTATTACACTAAGTTTAAAAGAGTAAATTCTTAATTTGTTGCTTTTAGAGTATGAAATTTATTTATCTGATTTTGGATACTAGCAAACTAATCAAGAAATTTTTTGTAAAAATTGAAGATATGTGACACCATAAATTCAAGAAGCTTAAGGTAGAGGTGCACAGCTAGGGGCTTGACCTCTGATTATCTTTGAAAGTAGTCCCCACCAAAGAGAGGAAACCAGATGTGTTGTCCTAGTAAGGGACAGTCACTCTGTAGTGCATCTCTACAAAGACAACCTGCACCAGAACACTTCTTATGGTTGCATTAGAGTGATGACATTCATATTCAGCTAATCTTTGCTTTGAAAGGAGCTATCATGACATCAACCTACTTCCAATTTTTTGATGTGCAGGGTAAAAAAGTAAAAGAGGAAATAAAATCTGTCCAAACTTCACCCAGAAACACAGACCAAAGGGGATGATGATTCATTCCCCCCAGCTATACTGTAGCTGATGAAACCAGACTACGTCAGCTCCTTGAACTGCTAAAAATGCCGGTTGTGCCACTCATTTCCCCCTAAATATCTCCGTGTCTGATGGAGATGAGAGTCCACAGATAATTCCTGTTGTGTGCTCAAGCTGATAAAGCAACTAGGGCTGAAATAATTTCCTTGCAAGGAAGCACCTTTATGCTACAAGACAGAAAACTATGTTGTTCTCTAATTAGTATGCTGACATAACTTTGAAAAAGCTGTTTTAAGACTATTGAATGAAGCTTTCTATTTTCTAGAAAAAAAGTACTAGAGAACAGTAAGGGAACTCTTTCTTTCAACAAATTCTATTAGGAACATTGATTCTTTTAGTTCCACTTACTATCAAATTATCCAGAAGGTTTTTCTATGATTACTAATTATACCTAAAACAAAGTGCAATTACATTTTTCAATTAGATATAGTGATTAAAAAAATCTTAATTTGGTGAATTTCTCTAAAAGGACAGTATGTAATTTTTTTTTTCTATTCAAATGAGCTCATATACATGAGCTCATATATTATTTTTATTAGAACAGAACCTCAACATGGCCTGTTTGGTGCATTAGTAAATTAAACAATTTCATCCAATTTTCCAAGACTCTATGAAGTGAACACCGAACATGTAGTCTTTGATATGACACAAGTATCTGGACAATTCTATGATTCTATGATACTCCTGAGGCAGTTTTTGTACTCTGTGGCAGCTAAAACCAAATAAAACCTGGAATACTGGAATTCTGTGAGATATCTTATGGAATTTCTTGGTACTCACACAACAGTCCACTACATCTGTGGAAGTAAGATATCTGCAAGAGGTCTCTTTCCCCAGATTTTTTTTTTCACAGCTCTGGAGTTGGTCATACACTAGGCACAGGACTCACTTTGCCTGAGTTTAATAATCGAAAGTGATCTTTAATCTCTGTAAGTGCCTGATAAAAATTCAAAAGTTTAGAAATGCAAAGTTATTCCTCCTTCTTTGTGAAACTACTACATGAATCTTTGATAGCTAAAGTCAGATAGGAAAGAACCCACCTACAGTTTTTGCTCCTATACATGTAACTGAGAGGTTTTTTCCTAGTGATATCATCTGACTTTCTAATAATTGAGGAATCTCTCAGTCTTTGTACATTGTGATAAAGAGTGCATAGTAAATTCTTTAATGAATTAACAGTATACAAGGTGCAAAGTCAAACTACGAATGCACGCTACTGACTCGGCTGATTTCTGGTACCATTATTTCTACAGTTTAGCACCTCACCACAGTACTTTATCTAATTTGGGTACTGAATTACTCAAAACTTATTTCATTATGTTAGCTTCAAACCTGGGGATTTTGAAACAGAAGAAGAAAAATATGCCTTTTAATTCACAATTTAACTTCATTATCAAGTGCTTAGGGAAGATTTGTAGTTAATGATAGTCCAAATATATGAATTAAATTATTAGTTTAAAACTACAAGTCTAGTTAATGAGTTTTTACATAAAGAGAACTTACCTGAAGTAAGAGTACTTACTTGAAGCTGGAGTTAGGAATTTATTTCTATCAGTATAAAAGATGATAAATTTGTCTCACAACCTTTCAACAGTTTGGTTGTGTAGGTGGGACTTCAAGACACATGCTGTAAGACGTGTAATATTATATCACTATCACCATGATTTATATACCTACCTGGTAGTTCTGCCAGCTACCTAGTATAAACATTGAATTTAAACGCATGTTCCTACACACGGTGATTGAAATTCTGTTAACTTTATCACTGACTTAAGCAAAGTTATCACTCAGTGGTTTTCAACTTGCCATGAAGGAAACTGAGCTGTAAGGGAAAATAGAATTATATAAAGCTAGTGAAGAAATTGCATAAAAAAGCACAACTATTTCACTACCCATTATAAAAAATGGCAACAAAGAAAAGGCAGAATGCGAGAATGAACATTTTTAAGTCTCTTGATTGCTGAATTGTAAATTCTTTCAAGAAAATTCGTAACCTTTGTAAGATTAAAAGGCACTTGAGAGCATTTCTTGAGATCTGATAGTTAAGTAATTCAATTGCATTATTTCACAGAGTAAATCTGGTGGATAAGGCTATTCCTATGTTCCTTCTGCTTCATACTGTGTGTCGCATGTTATGCTTTGGCTCTCGCATTTCTAGTATTCCAAAAGATAATATATGTTTAGAATAAATTATATCCTACTGAGATAAAAAGAAAAGTATTAGCTAAGAAACCCCAAACAGTAAAACATACACATCTAGGTATAATGCTGCCTTCAATGCAGTATGGAGACTTTGATTGTACAACTACTGAGCTTATTTCTGAATACTTCTGGGTTTGTATGCTTTTTTGTTTAATATCAGTATTATGGTAATGTTAATCTGTATAAACATCTAGCTACATGTAAATCAGCTGGGGTAATTGTCACGGTTTGGGGTCAGGGCACCCCCAAATCTGCAACAGAATGCTCTCTCCCACTCCCCACCCAAAAAGGGAAGAAAGGAAATAAAGGAGAGAGACTTATCAATTAGGAAAGGAAACTAGAACAGCTTTACTAAAACATGCAAATAATAATAACAGCAATAGTAAAAGACAAAACCAGTATCAAACTCAACCCCGTAGATGGTAAATATGTCACCATCACCACTGATGCTGTGGAAGGGCCCAGCAGCAGATGGGAACCGGGAGCTGGATTCAGGGATGCGGCCCAGAACCTGGGGCCCAGCCAAGGCCTGAGCCGGGGGCTGAGACCGGGGCTGAGGCCTCACGGCAAAGCTGAAGCTGCCAAAGCCAAATCGAGTGAGCAAGAGTCCCGAAGCTGAGAGAGCAACTCGATCTCGGGGAAAACCCAAAATGGTGAAAAGGTCAGGAGAGAAGGGGCAAGAGAGGGAGACCCTCGTGATCCCTCAGCTTTATACCGAATATGATGTATATGGATATGGAATATCCCTGTCGGCTAATTTAGGGTCACCTGTCCTGGTTGCTCCTCCCTGAAGGTGCAGCCTTCTCTTTTCTGCACCCCCTGTGTGGCACGCAAAGTCCATCAGACCTCGGTTCACATACCAATCCTTGGTACTAACTATAAACATGGAGCGTTATCACTGTTAGAAGCAGACTCTTGTCTGGTAAATATGCTGCTAACTTCAGACAGACTTAGCTGAAAAGTAAAAGGCATAGAACAGAATTTCTGTTCTAACCCAAACCAGGACAGATAATAGTCAAATATTTAGCTTTGTATTAATTCTATGTATACTGTTTGGCTAAGCATGCGTACTTGCTATGTTGATGTCAGCTTACCTGAACAGAGCAGTGAGAATTTGATAGAATTTGTCTAGGCAGGCTTATTTCCCCTCAGTGGGTAGAAATGTGATTATAAATGCTTTCTAGTAGTAGTAGTACTTTGAGAATTTGCAGGGGGACACTCCTCTTTCTGGGAAATAACTAGATTTTGTGGTGTTTGAGAAACAGTCTAGGATCTGACTGTGTTGTGAAAATGATGTTCAGAGGGTTTCCCATCTTGTGGAGGGAAAAATGGAGGAAGGAGATGAAGTTAGAACTGTTGCTGACAGACCTGTGTTCACCAGTTTGAGAATGAAATATTTTCAGACTGGTGCTTTACTGTTAAGTGGACAGTTCTCTCAGCTTCCTCCGAGTTGTCCTGTACAGCCCTTAACAGAGATGGCAACCTGTTACTGTATGCCCAGAGGAAAAGGGAGCCAGAGAGCTGTATCAGTGTTGTTGGAAGATGCACACTTCCACCAACTAGAAAAGTTAACATTTGCTGTGTTAAGGTGCCCCTAGGAGTAAGGCTATATGAAGCGGAATTAAGTGGTTAATTCTACTGATAATGCATCTACTATAAACTTTAAGTCTATTTGTTTAAAGGGCAACTGATTACAGAAACACATTTCTGACTTGCTCCACATGCTTCAAATTAAGAGTAAGATCAGTGCCAAATATAATGAGAAGTGATTTTGAGTTTCTGTATCACTGATACCTAGAAAAAGAAAAAGAGACTGTGGTATATGCAGTTTAACTTTGCTGGCAAAGAGCACTTCTGTGAATAAGCTTGTGACTTCTTGCTGCCTGGAAAAGAAGAAAAAGAAAAGAAAAGGAAAGCAAAGCAAAGCAAAGCAAAGCAAAAAGAAAAGAAAAGAAAAGAAAAGAAAAGAAAAGAAAAGAAAAGAAAAGAAAAGAAAAGAAAAGAAAAGAAAAGAAAAGAGAAAAGAAAAAAGAATCTGTCTTTAGGTCTCCATTTTTATACATACAGTCATTTAGAAATAAACATTTTACCTCTCAAGTGTCTTGAAAACAGAAGTTCAAGAATAGAAGCTCTATGCAAAGAATTTCAGAAGAGAGGAACTATTTCATCTGCTTCTCCCACTTCAAAAGTAGGTCCTCTCAGACATCAGGTTATGACAGAGAATCTTGTAGAGATTTATGAGGAGCTTTATTCAAGCTTCTAACTTTTTTCAAGCACTTCTGGACAGGAATTACAATAGATGAGTGGGCATTAAAAACAATCCATAACACTTGTAAATTGAGTCACAACCTCTGCCTCCTCCCCCTCTAACTTCATCCCTGTCACAGAACATGTATATGAATCTCCCCATGCAGGAATAGATTTGTTATTTCCACTAATACCTGAGAAAGAGTTTCCACTGCTTGCTCCTTCTCAGATATCCACCTCTCTAGTTAGATAAAAAAAACTGGGGGAGGGGAGACTGTGTACATATATCTCTCACTGATGACCTACATATATTTCACCACTTCACTCATCATGACTTCTACATGGTGACTTCTGCATCAGTAATGACTAATCTAGATCCCATAGATTCACTGGTATCAGCAATTAGATTCACAACCTCTTGTTCATAACAACTCATTTGCTTAAACAGATTACAGTGTACCTTTAAGTCATACTTTGGCTGATTTGTGAAAATGTCACCATTTCTTTATAGTCTAAATGGTGCTGTTTTCTTTGCTAGGGTTTAAAGTAATTATGAGCAAGTCACATATAATGCCTTATCAACGAATCCAGTCTGTAAAATAATTATAAATTCCATTGGCAAAATTATCGCATTCACTGAACAGATTTCAGACCATATGTCTGTTGGTGATGCAACTGAGAATTCATCCTTGGTTCTCAGACATGGCATGTTTAAAATTACAGTGTCATATGGCTTTGTATGTTAGGCATTTTCATAAAAACATTGTCTTGCCATCATTTCAGATGCTTTCAGTCATAGGTCAAATCCATCTACTGACCATACATTCACAGCAAGACATTTAGGTGCAAGCGTTACAAGCTGGAATACTATTTCTGAAAATATCCTGTGTGGAAAGATGATCACACCCCCCCCCCCCAAAACACAA